>CAAKMY010079818.1:0-31907 GCA_901111285.1 Corrigiola litoralis | reverse complement strand
GAAGTGACTATGACACGTGGCATGTAACTATTGGATGGATACATCCCACGTGGCATGCCACGTGTCCACCTATAGGTCTCCTACCCACTAATATATATAGATATAAGATAGTACCTCCTTTTATTATTATGCATGTAGTATTGTGTCATCCTACATTTGTCTTTTTTTTTTTTTTTAGCAAAGTACATCATCCATAATTGTTACTTTGAGTTATGTATGAATAACTAGTATTAGGAATATATTTATTGATTGGACTTTAATTAACCGTCAGTTTAGGGTTTTTCTTGAGTTTGTTCTCTCACGTGATATAAAACCTTGAATCTTGATTGATCAAGTAGTGTAGGTCGAGTACGATCTTGAAAATCCCTCATATTGTTGTACATTTAAGTATTTCTACTCCTTCAGTTTCGCTCGACGCTAGTTAAGCAGTTATTAATATTAGATTTTTGGTTGAGTGGATTATCTCATATATAGTCCGTTGTTTCGTGATAAAGTTGTTGGTAACAAATGGTATCTTCCCTAGAATATGTTTTCATTGGTCTTGTATATCATTATTGTTTTAACATATGGTATACTCGATCTTATGTCTGCGTGCAGCTGTTACATATGTTTAACATTGAAGAGTGAGTGGAAAAAGTAACCAGGTAAAAAGGACAACAAAAGACACTGAGATATGCTACATTGACTTTTATACATCATCTTGTGGACGTGCCGGAGTGGTTATCGGGCATGACTAGAAATCATGTGGGCTTTGCCCGCGCAGGTTCGAATCCTGCCGTCCACGAAAAAGTTTCATTTTTTAAAATTCATTTATACGCTAACTTTTATTGTTGGGTTATAGACCCTTGAGATGCACATGGGCTTTTAACACAGTCCAGATTGTAGACATGTCGCTCTTTAGAATACTTAGCCCATCTAGTTTCCATCCTTATAAATTCAGTGGAAAATTTTGTCGGCGACCGTTTAATTTTGATCTAAAAAAGTCTTTTTGGTTTAGAGTATTCATTATTAATATTATAGTATTAATAAAAATAATTATTCACTTAGTGATCATGTATAAAGCTTGGTTTAAAATTAAAGAATAACTTTCTTAATAATATGTGAAAACCAAGAGTCACTAATCTCACTTAGTGACCAGTACAAAAAAGGTATGGGGATAACCTTTGCCTATATTAGTTACACTCTCTTGGAGAAAATAAAGTCTTACTGAGAGCAAGGTTGACATAGGCCAAAGGCCAAAACAGCTAAATTAGGCAGCTAACATCTTAGCCCAACTAGGATGGAGGAGGAGAAATTATTAAGCTATATAATGAGTAAATGACGTATGTCTGCATACGTCTTCATTCGGGACAATGGAGGGTCAATTCTTTGAAAGAATTGTAAATTTTGCAGTTCCCTTCAATAGTTCAATGCATAATGGTATCTTGGTATCGCAATTATGTATTTGAATGAAATCTGATCCTTCTCTTGATACCTGTTTCGAACAATCTTATCAGCTTATCCTCTAGTGGTCTTCTTCCCATAAGGAATGGTCTCTCTTCCGAGGCCCATTATGCCAAGAAGAGAATAAAAAATCTACACCTATATACAACAAAAATATACTTAAATTCCTTATTCTTAAATTTCTAAGTTGATCTTTTAAGGAAAATCATTTAACTTTTAAGAAAAGTGTTCATAGCTCATTTAGATTAGTTCTATTAAATAGTAAATGTGTTGCTTGGTTCGTATAGAAACTAAAATTAGCTCATTTAACTCAATTGACGACTAATCTCACAATAAAATGTTCTTTTCAAATAATTTGCATTTTATTACTCGCCTACCTCCACAATCACAAGTTTGTATAACCATAACTCAACGCTTACCTACCAAATGACGGCATTCACAAGTCATAAGTAAAGAAAAAGTGGTGCACTAGTGAAGTACGTAGTAGTGATTATCTGCTTATGCACCTAGGAGCCCCAAGCCATATCCTAGGAATATTGGTTCGAACTTCCTGATTTCATTAATAGGCATGGTACATGAACCCTTATTACTTATTAGTGCTACCCTATACTACATAGTTTAATAAATTACCACACACCCAAAGCACTCAAATCAGCTGTTAGATAACTAATCTTGAATGAGATTATTTATATATCTTACACCCATTTATCCGATTTATCCAATAAATAATCTTGGGTGAGATTTTCATGAGGGATTGAGAGACATAGATCATAGATGAGTGATGGAGTGTCATTCTTTTCTATTTATGTTTTCATGCCGGAAATTAAATAATGTGATTTTGATTCATATACTCAATCTAGTAATTCAAATGAATGAATATCCACTAAATATATGTGAGATTGAGAATCCTAAACTTGATTATATATATGCAAGTTTTTTTTAATCTTGATAATTATCGAGGCTACTTTTAAAGTTTTAATGCACTATGAATAAACCTCCAAGTATATAAATTTACTTGCTACACCCCACACACAATACCATACAAATATAATAAACGATGGTTTCGAACCAATGCAAGCACTCATTATTTCTTTCCCCCCAAATACCACAAATAGTCTAAATGATCATAATAGGCCTTGCTTTGACCCTACAGTACGAGTGGTAGGTGCTTAGCTTATCCAATACAACAATCTATAGTCCATAATCTTTCCAAGAAAAATATGATATACTTTTAGAATGCTCAGATGCTGAGAATGGAATCGGGCTTGCGAAAAGATTAGAGACGATTAGGATAGAGAATATAGAGGAAAAATCCTACCTCAAAACACATTTTGAAAACATATCTTCTAGTCTTTGTTTAGGGATCTTCTCCATTTCTTAAGGAGCCCTTGAACCTTTAGAGAAAAGCAAAAGACACCATGCCATAACTCCATGAGCCGTATGTATGAGGATAACATGATTATAGATTTAAAGCAATTTCTCTTATAATATAACTGATGATAAGGTCATTTGTTAAGGCCATACCCATTGGTGGACTCAAAAATCCACTAATCAGTATCGACATATCACACTTTACAGTTATCAACTTTATTTATGTATATACTCCGTAGGTGCTTAGTTTTGAGTTGGAACTTAAGTACTTAACACAACGTACACTACCTTGGAGGTTTTGAACTGCAAGTGACAACTGCACGTTTGCGCCCTCAAAAAATATAGTTGTATGATTGCAATATGACATTTGGTTCATCAAGATAAAATTCACTTATGCTTGATTTATGTCACATTGTAAATTTTAGAGGAGAGCAAGCAAAATTATTCACTTTTAGCGATAATGTGAGATGCATATGCTGCATATGCTTAACTCTACACACAATAGATGAGAGTGTATATTTGCCAAAAAAAAAATTCTATTTAGATTCTGAAAGCTCATATGCTCCAATTCTAATAATTGCTGCCCTCCATTTCTTAATTGTGTTCCAACTTTCATAGAAATGGAAATTCCTCTTACACACTTTTTGTCTAGGTTGACATATATAGGAGAGTAAAGAGAATATCAAACTTTCAAAAGTTAGAAAAAGACTTTCTCTATATACTTTTTCTCTTAGTTACGAGTTCGCATTTAACCCTTACGGTTAAAATCAAATTCAAGTCAGATATCCATCGTCATTAGGGGAAAATAATATACCCATGCTTGCTTTGTTAGACGTCATTGTCTAAGACAACGATGAATAAGAAATCAAACTCAAATACATTAAAGACCTTTCGTACAATAAAATTTTAATTTTACAATTAAATATACTCATGCTTGTTTTATGACTTATTTTACAATGAAATTTTAATTTGATATGATGTAATAATTTTCACTTATGGTGCTACCATTAAGGGTGTGTTCAGCCGAACTAGTTGTATGGTAGATGTACCGTTTTAAAAGGTAGGTAGATAGTAGTGGCAGCTGTTAAGCAAACTTGGTAAATATTTGAGGGCAATTCGGAAAATTTTGTTATAATCTATCATTTACTCCTAAAAATGGGACATATGAGTAACGTTTGAGAAAAAGCTCTTCGAAATTTATTAGCTACCACATAATCCACCTAATCGAACATAACTTAATAAGATTTGAAGTTTTTTGACCGGGTCAAAAAGCTATTATCTACCTCAAAAGCTCTTACCGAACACTTTGTAAGTACGTAGTTGATATAGAAGAAAAATACTAGCATATTTTTCTAGTTAATACACACACATTAAGGCATTTGAATGTAAGTAAATATGAGTTTTTTTCTTTTAAATTAAAAATTACGTCGAACATCAACAACAATACAATGCAAATATATTGAGCTCATGAGAACTTATGTGATAGCCACTCTCTTACATGTAATGTAATACACATTTGTCCATAATAAGGATAGTTGGTCTTAATTGGTTGATAATATAGGTGATTTTCATCGGTACATAGAGACAAAATCTATATTATACTGAGATAAAACCTCTCACACTGGACATTATTATAACTGACACATATACATGATTTGCATGCTATCACGTATAATATTGGGGTTACTCAATATGCCACTAAGATAACGGTTCTTTTATTTAGAAAATTCCTCTTCGCAATTTGATTATTGACCCTGACGAAAAAAGCTAGTCATATGTGGGATGACATGTGTATCTCGCTCATGCACACCAAGGACCTATAAATTGACGTTGTGGCAAAGGTTATGAATCAGTCTCTCAATTGGCCCCTCTTCTTTAACTTAAAGAGATAATATTCACAATTTCACGTGTAGTGTCTCCATCTCTTTGCTTCTTGTGTTAGGCTTCTTTTGTAATCATTCTGGCTTCAA
Organism: Corrigiola litoralis; assembly: GCA_901111285.1. NCBI lineage: Eukaryota > Viridiplantae > Streptophyta > Magnoliopsida > Caryophyllales > Caryophyllaceae > Corrigiola > Corrigiola litoralis. The sequence goes on along the minus strand of CAAKMY010079818.1, from coordinate 27,123 downwards.
TTGGCTCTTTGTGAGTAACTCCCTAAAAGCTGAGCACTTGTGAGTTAGTTTTGTTGGTTTAGATCTTCCACAACTACCTCTTTCTAGTACTATTTCCAAAATAACAAAGGGATAATGGACAGTAAGAAGAAACAAGTGGGTTCAACTCCATCACTTACTACTCAGCTCTTTGGTCCTCCTGATACATCATCCAATGATGTACTTTCTTCTATTTTTCCACCTTCTAAGGTAACATAACTTTTCTATATTTTTACTATATATAAGTAATATAACCGGCATATAACTTGATCATGAAATAATAATACTCCGTCCATTCCAATAGATTGTTATTATTTGTCCAAAATTTCCCTTTCATGCAATCTACAATAATAATAATCTATTATGACTGAGGGAGTACACATTGCAGACTTGCAGTATGAGAATTTTTTCACTTTTTTCACTTTTGTCGTTGGATGTTTTGCATGCGCACTTACCAAAGTTGATTTCTTAGGCTATACTAACATCGTTTGTGCTTAAACTTTTTGGTGTACATGAGTTGATAGTAAAAACTAAACATTTGGTTTGTGTGTTTGCTCGAAATATACAGCAGGGAGTTGGACGAAATTCTGCATGCTCTGAGGTGAGAGGATCATGGCAGAAGGAGCCTTCAGGGTCTGGGGATCAGTCATGGAGTACCAAACAAGGTATTGCATGGTCCACGATTTTATCCTTTAGTTTAGAATCGTTTCATGGATGATATTCTTTCTTTTCATATTGTTTTGTTTGGCCATTTTGGGATAAGATTTTCCACGAAGTGCTAAGAATATACACTTGCAACTTGCCAGTGCATCATACCCTAAACTAATACGGACTACTAAAGTTTAGTCACTTTGGAGTTTGGACTTGCACAATAAAAGTTGATTTTTAGCTCCCTACCGAACAAGTAGCTAGACCAAACTAAGATATGCTTTTGGATATCCACTGTCTGTGTTATCTTACAAACTTTAGATTTTCCATGTAAGACCATTAGCTTTATCCAAGTAGACTTAGATGAAGAATTGTCTATGGATTCGAGTCACTGCTCAACTAGCTAGCTTAATCTTTGCAATGCTGTCTAATTTTGGAAAATAAGATGGCGTCATCGGGTGGTATTGAAATTGAGCGCTACCCTTTCACATGTATTTTCCTAATCCTCCTTTTGGTAGGGGTGAGAAGACGACACTCAAATTGGATACCACCCGATAGTGCACTATCATAGTCCAATCCCAGATAAAACTTAAAGTTTATGTATGATCTTGGAGTTGAAAGAATTACTAGTATGTACCAATGTATTGAAAGGACTTAAAGATGGTATTTCCCAAGTGAAAATTCTGTTTTGTTGCAGATAACACATACAAACACGGTGAGTCAGCCTATGGCAGCTTAGCCAATAATGATAGGAGCTCCACATACCAGCAAGAGGGAGCAGAACCAAGTTATTTGAGCTCTTCTCTTTACTATGGTGGTCAAGAAATGTACTCAAGATCGACGACTCACCAGACCTCCAGTTCATACCCCAAAGTGTGTTTCTATACTAAGTTCCTGACATACAATGGCTTAGGAGTTATGGCTACTATTTTACTTACTTATCTTTCATAATGTTCTAGTTTAAGAAGGATGGGGGAGAAGACGATCCAAGTAGTGCTGCAAGGGGCAACTGGTGGCAAGGTCTGGATTATATATGGACTCATACTTGTTAATTTTGCTACTTTTAGCTCTGGACTTGATCACATACTGAAATCTGCACTCTTTCTGCAGGATCACTTTATTACTAGAATCTGTCTGACTGCTGCGTGTGAATACTCTGGTTCACAAGGTAAAGCCTTATGTAAAACTATGCATGTGTGGATTAATGTACAGACATTAAAACTAATGAAACCATATTCATAAGACAATATTCTAGTTGTTCATTGCATTAGTCAATTAGCTAATTCAGTATATTATCTCTTCTTTGCAGGAAACTATGAACTGTCAAATACTCTTAACTAGCTTGCAGTATATCAGGCTGCGTAACTTTATAGAAAAATAAGCTGTGATGAAGCCTAGATGTATAAAGAAGACCTGCAAGGGATCAATCTATGGCTTCTCCCAAGGCCCAAGTCCCTGAAGTCCGTATGCAGAGCGCGTAGTTTTTTCATCTTTGAAAAGTTTTGTATCTGGGAATTATGCCCATATATTTTCTCTAATGATCTTAATTCCCAGCTTTGAGTTATGAAGTTCCTGTTAGTGGTGCTTTTAAACTTCCCTAGGAAAGTGCCTGTGTACACATATGGCAACAACCGTCTTCATATAAAATCTGTATTATCTCATTATCTGATATATGCTAAATGCTACATGTGTGGTGGATATTTTCCTATATATTCTCTCCTTTCTTATTGAATGAAAAGTAGTCAGCTGAAGAAGCTAGAACAGAAACAAAAAACTCGAATCAATTACAACTTTACATGGCAGCGACAAGATCAAAGATGCCAAATGTTTGTGGCTCTTCTGGAAATTCGTCCATTGCGTATGGCTGTTTAGCATGAGGTTATAGTACCGAAAGTCTTAGCCGAAGAAGAGCTTCTATTTTCAAGCACATATCATGTTTTTTTTTTCTGCTATGAGCACATTCTGATGCCTTTTGCGGCTTGAAGTAATAATCTATAGTCCCAGCATACATAGCAAGATATATAATGAACTGTCTAAACTTCATACCGAGCAATTAAAACTGATGCGCCTTAAATTTAACAGAAAATAAGAACAAAATAGTCCTGAGTTAAATCCTTAGCATCTTCCTGATCGACAGAAGGAAGACATTGCGATGTTTTATGTACTGTTCAACACCTTAACTGGTTTCCTCAAACAACAACATCATAAACCTAATTCTACTAAGAGGCTCCTGCCGAAGCAAGGTAAGGGGGTCTGGCGTATGCAGTAGCCTCAAACAAACAATACGAAAAAGGAGACGCAGCAGCCTGTTGTGCTGGTATCTATCCTGTACAGGTGTTATGGACAACACTTCTAATACTATTACTCTTATTGTATGTCCTGATCGCCTGATGTGAAGCATTTAACAACTTCTTAACTTTTCATACCTCTTGCTTTCGCAACCTAAAATTTTCTCTCTATGACCTCCTATGTGATTTGAGTCGAATGAAAATGCACACAAGTGATAACCAATATTTGTGGTATCCGTAGCCATCTGGCATATAGGCAGGGTTCTTAGAATGCGTTATGGCAATCTGATAAATCAAGAGATGCTACCAACTGCAATGAGCTCAAAGTTTACTCGAGATCACAATTGGCAAATATACGAATGACACTGAAATGATCTTCATTGCGTTGACATTCTTCTTTGAAAGTTCTCTCCCATGTTCATTCCCAAAGTATTAGGACAGCATCATTCTGTAGCTCCACCCTTGATAACTACTCCCTATAGTAAAAACACATGGAATTGAATTCCTTTCCATGTTCCCAATAGAATAACTAATTGGTAAAATCAGGTCTACGAATTTTCTTCCATGTCGACCCAATGGCCACCACCTCACCAGAACGGCAGAACAACATTCTTTTCGTGTCCTTTATTCTCAAATATCCTGAAAATCCCACCAAAAGAAGATCTTGATCTCATTATTCTATATTTATTGTTGTGGAGTTTCACACGTGTGAATGAAATGTGAAATCTTCTGTATTTTCTTAAGGATGAGGGGGCTTTTAAGATGCGAAACTAGCCTCACATGCACTTGAAGGTTGTAATGTTCACCCCAAAACCAATACAAGGCTATTCCATACAAGGATATGCTCCATATATAGAAGGTTGATGATATATTCGGTTAAGTAGCCGTAGGAGCTGAATAAATTTTCATAAGCGATCATAATTCCTAATATAACGAACAACAACAACATCAGAGCCTTAAATTCCATACTGCTTTGGCGTCGGCTAATATGAATCGTCCTTAGGAATCGTCAAAGCTTAAACAAAAAAATTTCAAACTAATACGGAGTACTCCGTAGTATTTAGCGGAACCTGTGCTTTTCTTGCAAATATGGAGTGAATGATCCTATTTGGAGTCTTTTGATCATAATATCTGCTTTACGATGTAAAAGCGTGCAGAACTATACAAATATAAAGAACAAGAGCCAGGGGGACTAGTACCAAAAGAGGGATACAAGCAGCCAATGTATAAAAATTGTGACAGGCCAATATACCTAGCTTGATTTGGACAAAATTAACCAAAGCCAACATCAAGAAAATGCAACCAAACACAGAACCACCAGCACAAGCCAATATCCCCACCCTCAGAGCAACGGTATCGACGTGCACCACGGTGAAGGTCCTAGCCTGGATACCCAGATCATCGCCTTCAGTATCGCTTATGGTGGTGGTTTTTATGGCCTGTTTCAGAGCAGATGCAATGAGGCTGGAGAACAGAAAGGAGCAAAAAGAGTACACATGGAAGACAATGAGACTCTCAGCAACCGCGGTGTCAGCTACGCATGAAGATGTGGTGTTAGTCCTGCTGACGAGCGTGTAACTTGGGTTAGTAGGATCAGAGTTGACAATGCCCAAGAAGAGGGCCAAGGTGAACAAGGAGTTCACGTTTACAATACCATCCAAGGCCATTATATGTATGGGTGTTGTGGAAGAAATTCTATGGTTGCCTATTTGCTCCATGTTAGATATTACCTACGAACAGCCAGTATTAATGCCTTCAGATGGAAAATGAATCAACACAACAGCAACATTACATTAACCTATACAGAGAGTTCTTTACTGGAATAAATGAAATGAAACAAAAATTTTGGAAGCCATTGGTTTTATGTTTGGTCATCAGGTCTGAGAAGAAGCTTTCAAGCAACAACCAGAATGGCGTGCAAGAAAACTTTTCGTTGGATTACTAGGATAGTGAAGGTTGCGTAACCAAAAATATGCGCCTTTGCCGGGGATCAATTGTTTTACATAATTACATGGGTTAATAATAAGTTACCACATATGCTAGTAGCTTTCAAGAGTTGTACAATGTAAAACCAGACCGTTTATCTAGTTCATTTATGTTAGTCATATCAGATTAAAATAAATATGGAAATTCTAATGATCATTCAAAATCAACGGTACATAAACAACCCCATTTTCGTCCATAGTTGCCAACTTGCCCAAGCATGGACACATACAATCATATCATGTATCTTCATATTGCAGCTTAAAGTCAAGTCATTACCTCCCATTTAAGAAACATTACCTAATGCATCCTCATATTCTGGGCCTATCATTGGATATAATACTTCATTATGTTAGAAAGACCAAATCACATTGAACTCATTCAAAATTAGTGCATGTCACATTGATCTTTTTTTACCCTTTTATAACCGAATAATATAATGATAATGTGGTGTAAGTTGTGCGCATTGTCTGCTAATCCGTGGCGAATTAAGTACAAAGATGCACATGCGAGGTCCTCCTTTGACAAAATGTATAAAGAATCAGTCATGTGATCAGCCTAATCTTATGAAAGAAATTGCACAAAATGCATACTCACTTCCCCACCTGGCCACCTGTCTAGCTTTGGGTCGAATATACTAGTGAATAGCCTGAGATCAGCAGGAAGAATCTTGGTGATTGGCTATAAAAGAAACGAGGAAACACTAACAAAAAGAAGTGGAATATTGGTACTAGCAAGGCTAGTGTTCAACCATCTGTTCGGAGCAAGTGAAAATGGGGGAAGAAGTGAAAGTGAAGCTATTAGGTGTTTGGTCTAGCCCTTATAGCCGTAGGATAGAACTAGCTTTGAAGCTGAAAGACATACCCTTTGAATATGTGGAAGAAGATTTGTCTAGAAAGAGTTCCCTACTTCTCAACTACAACCCTGTCCATAAAAAGATACCTGTACTAGTCCACAATGAAAGGCCAATCTCCGAATCCCTGCTTATTCTTGAGTATATTGATGAGACCTGGAATCAGTATCCTTTACTGCCGCTAGAAGCATATGAGAGAGCAAATGCGCGATATTGGGCTAAGTTCATAGATGAACAGGTAATTAACAATAATAATGCTCCTTATTAAACTTCTGCATACAAAAACATTGCTCAAGTTATAACATGCAGAGTTTTTAATCAAGTAGACCTTAATAGCTTTTTCATATTCTTGAAAGTTCTGTTCCTTAGAGAGTAATAACAACCCTATACTAAATACTGCTTGCAAAAACATTGATAAAAATATAACATACAGAGTTTTTTCCTGTGCCAACTTCTTTTTGATTTGTAGCTACTGCCAAGTGTGTGGAAATTCTTCCTTAGCAGGAAGGAAGAAAAAGAGAAGACAAAGGAGGAAGCCAGCAAGCTGTTAAGAGCTCTTGAAAGTGAGCTAAAGGGGAAAAGATTCTTCGGAGGAGATAGTGCTGGATACCTGGACATAGTTGCTAACATTGTTGCATTTTGGATTGGAAGGGTACAAGAAGTTGTCGGGATAGAGCTTCTCAATCAAAAGAAGTTCCCCATCTTATATAGTTGGATTAAGAGACTCCATCAAATTTCGGTGTTCAACGAATGTTTACCTCATAGAGATAAGCATCTTACCTACATAAGAACTCGTTACGAGACTGCCATTACCAAAGACTAATTTGGCTTTGATCCCGCGTAATAGGTATCATTATGCAACTTTTTCATGCATCAGTTAAAGGTCAATTTTCTTGAATAAACACGCCTTGTTAATGTATACTCAATTGACATATTTCTTGATAGCTAGGATCGAGGTAGACATATGCATAGAACCAAAGAGATCGTTTCGCACTCTCACATCACAGAAATTAACATTACAGAAATCAACATTAGGCATCAGCAATCATGATTCTCTTGCACATTACAGATTAATGCGGCAAACCATACTTTATTCACACAAAATCAGATAGTTGTAGCAGTATACATAGTCGGAAGTACTTCAGCAGCCAAAGCTATCGGCCTTCAACCCTTCACCACTGTCACGGGGCAAGATGCATGCTCTAGCACATAGCTTGTTACGCTTCCTAGCAGCACCCTGATTGTTACAAAAGCCAATCAATTACTCACGGGTTGTCAACATAACAAAACATAAACCCAAATTACCTTGAAATAGCATGCACATTATATCAATGTATTTATAAAATTGGACTTCACCTCTGAATGGAACCAAGGCCTCTGCTTCCCATTATCAGAGCATCCAATTCCAGACTTCCAACCGCATCGCATACTTTTTCCCTTGCATCTCCCCAGTAAATTTTCCCTAACACCGTCACCTGTGGACATTTTGTTTAGACCCTCATTTCGTCATATAAAAACTTTAACATAAAACTTAACGGTTTCCACTTTCGATGATCAAATGGTCAATGGTCTAAAGTCTCTTTGCAACCTAATAAGATGTGTCTGATTGGGCGTTGCGTCATATAATTGGGTAGAGGCTCAGTTAAACCTCTTTTCTTGTACTATATGAGTTTGCATATCTCGATCAGACTTTTTCACTGGTGAAATTTGTTCGGGGTTATGAGGTTTAATCTAATCCAACATATGGCATGTTAAGCGCGCAAAGATAGATTTAGGCCTGCTTTTATGATTAAAATCAAACTGATTGAATTGAACTTATTAAAAATGAAGTAAAACGAATTTCATAAAACTAAAATGGAATAATCCGATTTTGTTAGAACTGAACTAAACTTATTAGAAAAAAGTAAACATGGACTCATGTATGTGAGACCTGGAGCTGGTTGGAGATCACATCTAGCAAGTCAAGAACCTCAGATTCAAGCTCTACTCCGTATCCATGCATCACTTCTTGATCATGCAACTCAGCAAACGGTATCAAGGCTGCAAAAAATGTCATGAAACTTTACGAGCTAAGCTCGCTGAAAGCTGCAGCAAAGAAGGCTAAACTGGAAATGAGGTAGTCAACATAAACGTACGTGATCCAATGTCGGACCAAATAACGTTGCGAGACTCTAACTCTTGACGAGGCTTGACATGAATAAGAATAAGGGTGTCTTCTTTCTTGAGAATCGCATCGAGGCCCCATTTCAATGCTGCCTTGCTTCCCTTTGAGAAGTCTACTGCCACTCCTATCTTTCGTCCTGTCTCAGCCATCTTATACTTTTTTTCTTCCTTTTTCACAGATGGAGTACTGGTCTAAAGGATGATCAAGAATGACTAATTTCGTTAGTTATTGTTATGAAATTAGTCATTGTTATAGTACATATCACAAAAGAAGGCCAAAATATTCAACAGTGAATAATTCTTTAGCCAAAGTTGAGAAACATGTAAAAACAACAAAACATATGTATCAGATTGTCTAGAATTTTTGAAGGATCAGGGTGTTGTTTGAATTACCTTGGTCGCTGATAAAAGTCTGGCAAATGGCAAGCAACTACTATGAATAATAGCTGATTTTATCTAATTTATGCATTGCCTTTTCTTATTATTCGAGTTCAAGAACAAGTACAAAGCATAAAGAGCCAAGTCAATGGTGGCCTTACACAGTAAAGATGATGATTATTTTTGCATTATTTGGTGGGGCAGAAGGAGTCACCACAAACACTTGTCTTGTTAATTGTTATCTCTGTTTACATTGCATTTAGACTTGGCCGCTTGCCCTTCTTGACGTAGTGCTAACATTAGCTGATTTGGCTTCTTTAAGTGTTGCATTCTTTTAGTTATTCTTCAGTTACACTTGGTTTAGAAAAAGATTTTAAAGGAAGGGTAAGGTTTGGAGCAATCATGTTTTGTTCGTTTCAGAGGAGCACATAAAGTCGTAGTTGAGAATTAAAATCCATATCTATCGATTGAAATGTGGAGATGACATCACTACGCCAAATCCTAATCTTAATGTAAAATGCAATCATTCGGAAGAATTTTAGAGTCTGTAAGGCCTAAGCTGCTTCGTTTAATTAGCAAGTTATACAAATAAGTTTGATGTAGAAGGTGTTACATAGTTTAAGAGTTCGCAACATCGACCAACACATGCTCCAATATTCAGAATTATCGTCTTCAAAGTCGGAATTGCATCTTATTTACATGGCTAGCGCTCTTCTTACTTCTAAGTCGATACAATAAAACTAAAATTGAGACGACTTCTGCGACTCATTATTTATGTAAGAGCCAATGTCTTAGGTCCTCATTCAGAAGCTGGACGTAACGTCATGGACTCATGGCCCATGTATAAGCTTATAGAACAAAACGATAAAGGTAAACCCCAGGCTGGGTGGAGAGTGGAAACTAAAAGAAGCAGATCTTTACAGTAAACCTCTCCATATACAAACTAACAAACTTGCCATTTATTGGCCCAACTTTAGGAAAAATAAGATGCAAATGTTTGTTTGGACTGGACACTCTTGAGTGTATTGGGCTAGTTTGTTTTTAAACCCGTTGGCCCCTTTTTGCGCAACAAAATGTTTTTTTAAAAAAATCTTTTCTTTTTACATCTTGGAGCCGAACTTAACCAACCTTATTCCCCAACCAAGTTAACAGATTGTGTGAACCATTTTCTGAAGGTTATGTGTCCAGTCAGAGTAGACAAGAGTAGTGATTGGTAACTATGGGAATAATAGCTAAATGAGAGAAATAGGAAACATTTGAAACAATCCATTTCCACCTGAAAAGCTGGTTGTCAATCGATTAATGCAATTTTGGTTGTAGCTCATTTCTAAAATAAAGAGGAAATTTCACATCATACTCTCCTGGCAGGTAAAGTCATGACTCACGACTCATGACTCATGAAGTACAGCCATACAAACAACAAGAACGTGGATGGGCCGTCACTCTATAATTCATTTGTCAATCCACTTCATAGACAATATTTCTCGTACCACTTTAAAGGATGCACATTTTGTCTATACTACTATTGTTATTTTGTTACCAGTCACTCTCTTCCAGTAACTGGAAGATTTGTTCCTTTCGCAATTTCATCCGATAACTACGAAGCGGCACAATTACTAGTCTTTGTTTCACCGCTTAGGTGGTCGGGTCCAACTCTTACCGGTCTTGCATCGGAGCGGGTCAGAAGCTGAAATTAAGATAAAGTTCAGATATTTAATCCAGTCTAATTTCCTGATCCGAGCTATTGTTAGCATACAATTAGAAGAGTTGGACCCGACCACCTAGGCACATACCAGTTTTAGAAGATTTTTAGTCCGAACCACTTTTTAAGCAGCCCTAATTAAGCTGTGAATCTGTGATCATTAGTCATCTAGTCTAGCTGTGCAGCAATTCCTGTCATTGGAATAGTTTTAATTGGAGTTGGACAACCATTGTTTCGGTGTGGCAAATTTATAAAGAGAAGGTATTATATGTCGAACATCTATGTTGAATATCATGTGTCAGTGACTGTGATTCTTGGCATTAGATCAATTTAGTTCGATCATACAAAGCATGTTTGACCTCAAGAATTACATACTTAATAGTATATCAATGCAAAGCAATTGTTGTAGCTTTTACAACATCGATTCCTTGCCGAAATAAAAGAATCTCAATGCTAATCAACTAATTAAGATCAAGAAAAGTGAACAGCTTTGCATAGAATTAACTGCAATTTTCCTTGTGCATAATGTTCCCTTCTTGACAAACAAATGTACAACATTGAAAAGAAAGAAAACAATAGCAATTCACGACATAACATACCAAGTTACCAGCCGCAGATTCATACTAGTAATCAATGGCAATTACATTCACATTATCAACAACTCAAAGGGGGCAGATCCGAGTGTTTCTGATACTCGCCCTCGGACCCCTTCCGACCCGACCCAAAAACCCGAGTACCAAACACCAAGAAACCAACGGCATGGCCCAAAACAACAACAATGAAAACGCCACCGTTGAAAGACATAACAGCCAACATAACAAGGTACGCGAGCCCCATACGTAGCGCATGCAGGAGCGTACGTACCAAACCCGAAGCGACGTCGCTAGTCTCCGGCTTAACAAAGCGGGAGCGTGACAGCCACTCGACCAACACCGCGAGTGAAAAGACAACCAGAAGACATAGGATGTACATGCCCATGCTTGTCCCTGGCCATCCTGAGAACAAGATTTCCGCATTCTTTCCCCAGTAGAAACTCATGTGCATCATCATCTTATGCTTATGTGGCATGCCTGATGATGATGATGGGGGTGGGGTCATCATCATGCCTCCCATGTCATGCCCATTACCATGATCCATCTTGGTATGTGGTTGGATGAAATCGTAAATTATTCGGCCCTAAATTATTCACTGGGACGGAGGGAGTATATGATATAGTGATATAATGTGTATATCAATCACTCTTATGTGAGTTATCTCTATTTTTGCGGTTCATGGGGCGGATATAAAGAAGGTGGAATAATTTGTGTAGTACAAAAGAGGGGATAGTTCATGTGAAATGTTTGGATTTTTGTAGTAAATGCTGGTTATTTATGGAAAATGAATTGTACTGCACTAGTAGTCAATAGTGATAGTACGTACTGGTGATATATGTAATTATGTGATGGTGGATAAGGATTTTATGCTAGGCATTCAAAGTTTGGACGCTATGATCATGTACATATGCAGGGCTGTGAATGGAACCAGCTGCTAAATTTTGGCAAGTTTTGTCAGGATTATCGGGACCTGTAGGTTGGACATGCAGTCCGTGCGTTGGCGTGAAAAACTACAAAACTAGTCCACCAATTTCGATAAACTAATTTCTTGGGACATAGCTGAAAAACTATATTTTGTACTGCTACTATGTGACGGCAAATGTAATTAAAAGTAAAAAAAAGAGGATGTTTATAGAATTATACCAGGTATTAGGATTTTATAATACAAACAATAAATGAAACTTTTTTATTGGGCGATTTTTTTTTTTTTTTTGGGTGTAAAGAATATTGGGCGATTTTGCGTACTTGCATTGGTTAAACATAATGTTTTGTATGAAACAGTTTATGTTAAACTGTTTTAAGGTGACTATGTTTTTGTTCAAAAATCTAACTGGTCATATTTATTAATAAAAATTAATTATTCAGATTATGTCTATTCAAAAATAAAGAAAGTACACTATTCTTTTAATTTAATTATTTTTTGATCCAATATTTCAGATTATGTCTAACTAGTTGTATGTGACAACTTGAGAAAACCAAGACTATAAGTCTTTAACTCTCCTAAAAGTTTGGAGCGTCTGCTAAAGTTCCTGAGCTCAAAACAGCTCAAAACAGCTCAAAACAGCTCAAAAATCCAAAAGAGTACTATTGATAAGGCACAATGATCCACACATGAGGCCAAGACTTATACTGTTATACAGACCAAATTGGCCCATTTTTCACAAATATATTGGAACACCAATCAAGCCCAGTCCTCTATGTCAGCTTTGGTGGCCTAGCTGGCTAGTAGCTGCCACGAGAGGAGAGCTGGGGAGGACATACTAAAACAACAATGCGCATGGCCCAAATATAGCAGCGCTTTTAATGAGTGGTCCGGTTAAGCCCATGGAGGGTGAGAATAGTGGGCCGAGATTTCACCTGAAATCCTCCTTAGTCTTTAATCAAATGGAAAATTACAGGGGCGGAATTAGGATTTTTTTTTAAAGGGGATCAAAATTAATTTTTCATTTTTTTACGAGGATCAAGTAAAAAAATTAAAATTTTATGTATTTTTTTAAAAAAATCTCAAATATCTGTCAAAAAACCAAAAGTTGGCGGGGACCGAGGACCCCTAGGATCCCCCTAATTCCGCCACTGGAAAATTATGTGAAAAGTTATGTGAGAAGGTGGGCATGGGATTGATAATCACCTGGTGGTGGGTGGGTGTGTATACCCTCTCCCAATTTAAATTGAAGATAGAGTTTGCATTGTGGGCTGGTCTCTATAGAAAACATTGGTCCATTCTTCAGTGAGAGAGGGTTTTGGTCTCACTGTGGGTGGAATTCCACATTTGAATATGTATCCACTGTGCATTTTATGTATCTTGGCTTTTGACAATAATAAAAATATATGAAAATATCCAAAAGTAAGAAAAGTAAAAAAAAAAATAAGGTTAAAAAGTTGTATTTGTATTTAAAGTCGTGGTAACTTAACGACTTCTTATCTTAAGTGGTAACTAAGCGACTACTTATCTAGATCGCTTATTTGAACTTTTGTCATGACTTAAGTTCTTTTCAATTCTGAATTTTGTGAGTTGATCTAAACTTACTTTATTTTCAACATACACTCATATAATGGCTCATCGAGACGTCGAATCGACTCTATGTATATGTATTGTTAGAAAAAAAAAAAAGAACATTTGTATGATTATATGGAAATAGTAGTAGAGATCCAATCTGGTTTAGTTACTTAGTATACTCTTTTAGTAATGTAATACGTAGTAAGATAGTATTCACGAACTGCCCATACTTTTTGGAGTTGGAATCTTGGGGCCTAGAGAAAATGTCAGAATTATGTGTTTATTCTGACTTCTCACATAGCATGTGGCAAATCGTACATGGCATGTGGGTAGGCTGATCGATCCCTTCCACCTTTGTGTGCCTAATCTCATTTCTCATCTGATAGGAATCGTTCAATTAGCCAAGGCTTTTTTCAAACGAGAAGTCAATAACAGACAAATTGATAGTAGTACGGTTATCTGGACTGTTGTCTCTAGTTGTATAGTACTCTGTTTGATTGCTCCTAAGTCCTACACTATTATATCTGGTGCTATCTCTTTCGAAAAGGAAAACACTATAATATGATAATGGCTAATCGAATACGGGCTTGATTAAATAAGAGTTATTATTGACAAGTTATATCATATATACGGAGTAGTGTCTAGTTGTACTCCGTATGTGTTACATTAGCATCATTGTTTGCTGGACATCAACGAACAGATAAACCCTTAGTCCCTTACACTTTTGTCAGAGAGCTGCTCCTACTTTCTTAACGTGAGGTTATCATTGTGAGTTGAAATCAGAGCATCGGAGTTGAAAGGCAGACTTCATGGATGTGATTTTTTTTTTGCACAATGGGTTGTGGAAATTTTAAATTCTCCGTCTACAGAAGTTTGATAACTTTACGCATACGGAGTACTACTTTCAAACTTAAATGGAAGAAAAGATAGAAAATAATACGGAGTAGTAAAAATGACAGAATTGGTAATTTGGTATCAGACATGTTTAAATCTTGGATAAGCTCATAAAAATGGATTATACAAGAAAGTATGGAACTGTAATACATGGGCATGACAAGAATGGTCTGATAACTATTGAATACAGACTATGAATCATCGATAACACTTGTGTCAGATGGTCTGTTTAAGTGCTAGTATTGAATGATACTTATAATAATTATAATAATCACTTTGGGATAGTATTCTCCGGCCATAATTTGTCCTCCTTGTTTTTGGTCCTAATCATCTGTAAACATCAGTGGAAGTTCCCCTTCTGCACATCTCCAAACTCACCAATCACTGCATTTAACACCTCTGGAGTTTGGACTTTGAGCCCTTAGAGGTCACTATTTTATGCCTTAATTATGATAACATAAAAGAGTGTAGACAGTTAGACACAGGGTTCTTTGGTGCTAAGCTTACCCACAACTAACAAAGCAAATACGCGAAAACAACCCCTGAACAACTAGTACGCACGAAGCCCTGCTACACTTTTATTGGATCACTGCTACTTCTAGCTTTTTGTTCTACCCCTTATATATTCCATCCTTTTCTTCTCACTGTAAAAGGATCGGTTTTGCAGACCAATTAGGTCAAAAGAACGATCACATTCACCCCTGCTACACTTTTACTGTATCACTGCTACTTTCCGCCTTTTGCCCTAACCCTTACATCCTTTCCTTCTCACTGCAAAAGGATCGGTTTTGCAGCAACGTTAATGAAAGTCAATCAACACACATTGCTATAATCTAACTACAGACCAAGGTCGAAATAACGATCAAATTCACATGATGAACAAGGCAAGCCATCAGACAAAATGTAAAAAATTCACCACATTGTTAATTACTAAATAAACTGGATCTCGTTATTGGGTCGTGTCGTGGACCACTTAGCTTGTTGACTTCAAGTTTTACGGTAAGCATAGGGTGGCAGTTTGCACCCTAGTTCTTTACTTAGCTTGTTTAAGCCTAGAAATTGTAATTTGATGCTACCATTCACTTAGGTCAAAGATAGTGTCATGGGTTTAAGCGAGACAATACAATTATGTTTCCAAGGCAAAAGAATAGTTAATCATGCACTAACGTGTTCTCAAACCACATTAATCTTCTATGATCCATGATCCATGCACTATGCTTCTCTATAGAATTAACGTATGTTACTAGTTTTATACTGCTGATTATTCAAATATCAAAAAAATTGAACCAACACTAATTTTATACCATGGTTGTTGTTGTACGTACACTTGTACTCACTGATCAAGTTATTTTGAGGTTGAAAAGTTGGAATTTTATGTGCGAGGTATTGTTCAACACCGATAAATGAAGTGTGATAATTTTATGTGTAAAATCTACCTACTCCTTCTATTATATTGTCTAATGGTTTTAAGATGAAATCACATCAGACTTGTTAGTAATGCTTTGTGTTTTTGTTGTTGTTGCTGTTGATATGTTCGGCTCCCAAGACCTGGTTGGTATTTTGTATCATACTCCGTAATATATAGATGAAGGACTTAATTATCATACGTCTCCAATGGAGATACTCTTGAATCTTGATGTACTTTCATGTTCTTACCTTTGTAAAATTTAAACAAATTAGTAATTTAGATGGTAGCGCGGCAAATCAAAATTACTATAACTATAAATTATGTAGAGCAAACTCTTAATATGTGAATTTCTCAATTCGAAGTGTCACGATTCACACATGACATCAACAGAAAGCAAGTTAATACCCATGATTTAAATTTGGTGGTTGGAGTACATAATTAGAGTCAACGCCAGCACACTTTGTGATTCTGTCATGCAAGAATGGTAGAGAAGGACGAGTTAAGAAAAGGCTAAGATGCTTCTCGACATGATTGGGGAATCAATTCTAAATGAACCCGTGATCAGAACAAAATCATTGTATGTGGAGGAGGGGGGTTGTTAATTTGTTAACTCTAATTGTGAGTACATCCCACATTGTGGATTTATAGCACAATGGATAATTTATTAATGAGAAAATATAACTTACAACTATATCATTTTGGTCACTGAATCTTTCATGTGTCATAATGATAGTATGAAATTTTATGATTATTAACAATTGTTTTTTTGGGAAATTCCGGTCTGTGCCCCTGTGGTTTTACGTTTTTCAGCTTGTGCCCAAACTTAAAAATACATTCCATCACGTACCCTTAAGTTATTGATTAATTCTAAATTGTGACCAAAACCTTAAAAAAAACCTTAAATATTCAGTTAAATCATAATAAATTATTTATCCTTGGTCTATACAGGCAAAAATTTGTACAAAGTATTAACTTTTCAATTTTTATTATTTTTTTTTCTATTAAAAACTTAGAAAAATATTTTATTTCAAATTTATTTTTTAAGTTCAAACCTTCTAGAATAACTAAATGTTAAGGATTTTACATTTAGAAAAATATTTTTTTTCATAAATGGCAAATGAATACTAATTTATGCAAATTTTTTTATATAAATCTTATTTTTTTTATATTCATTATGATTACTTTGGATTATTGTGCCATTTGAAAGAACATGTGAATTTTTAAATCACATGAATGTTTATATAATAATTAGATATTTAATAATGTAACACTGAAGATGAATATTTCAAAGAGGATGTCATCTATCAAGAATACAGTAATTAGTTTATTTAAAGTTAAGAAAATAAGTTTTTATTACTTTGGAAAAGCAATTTTTGAAAGAAAATAAGTTGAGAAAAATTCATAAATGTAGAAAAGTTTAAAATTAATTGAAAACTAGCATTTTATGAGATTTTGGCTATGGGGTGGAAAAATACGATAACTCGGGGGTACAACCTGGAATGTCATTACAAATTTGGGCACAAGCTGGAAAATGTAAAACCACAGGGGTACAAACCGGAATTTCCTATTTGGATTTTATCCGTGATTTTTCTGGTCCTATACGCACCTACAGTTCCATATATAAGTACCAATTGCTCGCTGAGCCACAGCTGTACTGCTTGCCTTAGCCCTCAAGTAGCAGTGATACTGTTTAATTGCTCTCGCTACACCAATATTTTTTGTTCATTTACACTACGATGTATAATCCAATAACAAGTGCCTGGTCTTGGTGGTGGGATATCAGCAATGAAACAGATGAAGATCATAGAAAATTTCTCACTGCCTTGACCCCATTGTTGGTCATTCTTTGCTTTGTTTGCATTCTCAACAAGAAAGACACTCCTCTGCCTCCTGGACCCTGTGGTTTGCCGATTGTGGGATATCTCCCTTTTCTAGGTTCTGATCTTCGCTTGACCTTCAAAGACTTGGCCAGTAGGTATGGTCCCATCTTCAAGGTCCGTCTTGGAAGTAAGGAGTGCGTTGTTGTGTCCTCACCCTCTCTTGTGAAGGAAGTGCTGAAGGACCAAGATGTCATTTTTGCTAACCGCGATCCCACAGTTGCTGCTAGAATTGCTACATTTGGAGCGCCTGATATAGCCTTCTCTGACTACAGCCCTGAATGGCGAAAGATGAGGAAAATTTTTGCTGGGGAGATGCTGAGTAATGCCAGCCTTGATGCGAGTAATCGTCTTAGGAAACAAGTGCTGCAGAAAATGATCAGTGACACTTACATAAAGGCTGGTGATCTGGTTGATATAGGCGAGTTGATTTTTGTAACCACTATGAGCTCCGTACTGGGCATGATATGGGGAGAAACATTAGAAGGGGATGATGGTGCCGCTATTAATTTGGAGTTTCGAGCTGTGATAGCTGAATTTATGCAACTATTAGGGGCACCTAATATTTCAGACTATATCCCTTGGCTTGCTAGGTTTGATATACAAGGATTAGCGCGGAGAATGAAGTTAGTATCTACGAAGTATGAAAAGGTCTTTGATGCGGCCATAAATCATCAAACAACTGGAGAACAACATAAACTGAAGGGCTTTCTAGGCCACCTCTTGCAGCTTACCAAAAATGAGGACCCTGCAACACCACTAACGTTGTCTCAATTGAAGGCCATTCTCATGGTACCTTCTCCAACTTGGCAACTTGCATTCGATTCTTTTTTATATCTCTTTGTTTTTTTCCCTTCATCTAATAATCTAATACTCCGTATAACTTACCTCAAATGTGCTACAAGGACGTTGTGTTTGGGGGAATAGATACAACGTTCACAACAATAGAGTGGGCAATGGCGGAGTTACTGCAACATCCGCAGGCAATGAGGAATGCCCAGATAGAACTAACTGAGGTTGTGGGGTTAAACAATATGGTGCAAGAGGCTCATTTAACCAAGTTGACGTATCTGAAGGCCGTTTTCAAAGAGACACTTCGTCTGCACCCGCCTGTTCCTCTCCTCATCCCCCATCGCTCGAGCAAATCTACCATAGTAGGAGGCTACATCATACCTAAAGATTCTCAGGTCTTTGTCAATGCATGGGCTATTCAAAGGGATCCTCAGCATTGGGAAGCTCCATCAACATTTCGACCTGAGCGGTTCATGAGTGTATATCCTGCTGAGAAAATGGATTTGTTGGGCAGCAACCTCCAGTATCTACCATTTGGATCAGGGAGGAGAATATGTCCGGGTATGATCCTCGCAGACAAGGCAGTAATGCATGTCTTGGCCGTGCTGTTGCATTCATTCGAGTGGATATTACCCGATGGCACTATAGAGGTCGACCTCTCTGAGATATTTGGAATTGTTGTGAGAAAATCAAAACCTTTGATAGCTGTTCCAAGTCCCAGACTCTCCAACTTGGAGCTATATTCAGCTGAAGATTAGCATGTTTATCATTCTACAGAAGAATGAGCATGGTCTTGCTCATCAGTCCATCTCACGTGAGTCAATAAAATATGCCAGGAGAATAATAGTACTTTATATGAATATAGTCATTTCTTTGTTCACCAATAAAAAAAATCTAGTGTCAGACATCTTTGTATCTAATTTACTATCTATTCCTCTGTCGCCAAAGCTAAGAAACATGATGCACAGGAATACTGCACTGTTTTCAGGTTTGTTACTCACTTGAGACTACCATGTTGCCCTATAAGCTAACATTCATAATTAAACACACGACATCCAGATAAGATTCAAAGGACCATAATCTTTGTGATATTATGAACGTCACTGCATTTCTTATCAATAATTATTCAGCTTGGCATCTTCTGGGAAAATGCTGAACTTGAAACATCAAGATTTTATTGTGTGGTCCTCAGTAACAAGGACAACTATACTGTTTGCTAGTAGACCGATTGCCCACCACAATTTCCCGCTGTAGTAGTGTTATCAATTGTGGTCTGTACGTGCTCTCAGCACCTCATCTGTGTGTCGTCTGTTTTTGGATTTGCGTCTGTTTACGGAGATATGCTGAAGTAGGTCCAGTCCTGGATGGTACAAATATAATTGTGTCGAGTGTCGATTAAATCTCTGCATAATTACTCCGTTTCTTTGACGATGTTGCCTTTCTGTTAAGAATTCTGAAGATGGTCTTGTTGTACTATGGCCGAGTATTTCTGTCTCATTTTGCACTAAATTTATTCAGACAACCCTCTTGGTTGATTGTGGTTTTAGGAAACTATAAGAACATAACAAACTAAGGGCTTGTTTGGTAAATGGCTTTTGCCTTGGCTTTTGGCTTTTGGCTTTTGGCTTTTGGCTTTTGGCTTTTGATTTGTTCATTTGGTCAAACAAGTCAAGGCAAGAAAATATGTTTGGCTAATGGCTTATTTAGTTGGCTGAAAAGCGGGCTTAAAAGCCAAAAATCAACAAGCTAGGGGAGCAGCTTTTTCCCCTTGGCTTTTGGCTTGTTGGTTATATTTTTATTAAGTTAATACTAACAGTATCATTATAAATATTATTATATTAATTAATATTATTTTACATACTTTAATTTAACACATTGAAGCCAACAGCCAACATCCAACTTTACCAAAAAAAAATCTTATACAAAAACCTAGTCAAACAGCCGGCTTAAAAGCCATAACTTTCAGCCGGTCAAACAAGCCAATCAATTCAACCAACAGCCAACAGCCAACAGCCATTTACCAAACAAGGCCTTAATTTGCCAGATAATAGTTTATCCTCTTTGTAGGAAATGTGATCCACCAAAAGTGAATGATTAACTAATGAGTTTCCTCTAATGTGCACTATAGTGTTTATCCTTGTCAGAAACCTAGGACAGTAAACCTGTAATATAGGCTTTGCATTTTCCACTAACTTTCCACTAATTCCCTTTGCTTCCGTCTTTACATGTATTCCACCAAGTTTTCAAATTCACGACTCGAACCATGTCCATCCCTTGTTACAATCATTGCACTACAATTTGCAAGCTCTGATAAAAGTCATTTGTACAGTACTCAATACTCCCTACTCTTTTTTTTACTGTGGATACTTTCTGAAACTTAAGCATCTTTGCTATCAAATTGAAATTCTTACCTTAATGTTCAGAACCTCAGGTTTGCAACGTGTCCACTTTAATTGTGTTAATATTACGTATCTGCTTTGTAATTTGAAACTAAAAGATAGATAAACCTGGTAAAAGAGCAAAGGGCAAATTATTCCCTATATGACATTCATATATATATAATGGGTTCACTTCCTCTCAGAATTCCCTTTTTTGCAATTGACTCAGCTGTTGCACAATCATACAACATATAAACCAGGCGAAAAATGCCTTCTACGCAGAAGCAGCTGCAGCTTGGCAAACTGGTAGATCCTTTTCAAAGTTAGGAGGGATTCCAAGGATAGGATTCCTCTCAAAGAAATTCACAGGCTTCAAATCAAAGCTTGCTGACACTGTTGGCATAATTGGGAAGTCCTCTTGACATGGTACATGATGGAATCCCATGGTATACCACAGCACGATGTCCTTGTTTTCTATTGGCCTATCCCTGCAAAATTACCACATATTGTTAGATGCCCTATACAAAATTCCATTACTACGATATTGATGCCAAGATAGCTAATTGGCATTTATGTCAGTTCTGGATATGGTTACCTTGTTTTATTTTAGTTTGATTAAGCCTTGTAAAAAAAAAAAAAAAGGAAATTGTTACCTGTTAGACCATGTCGCTAAGTTATCTTCGCCTTGGTTCTGGTAATCAAATAACCCACCAGCCCACTCCTCACTGCGATTATATGGAGTAATCCATATTTGGTTATTAGTGAAGGCCCCTCTCTTTTGAGGTGGATCCTCTGGATCAAGTAGGCTAGCCGCGGTACCAGCAGGGACTACCTTGTACCCAACTGGATTCCCTACTCGGGTCTTCTTATTTGGATTAACGATATGGAATTCAGATGGGTCATAGAGCTTAAGCTTGATCTGAGCATCCTTCTCCGTCTTAGCAACATTTCTTGTGGCTTTTAAGTAGCTTTTCCGAGGTGACTCCCCAGGTGAGGTCTGCTGCCGTTTGAGGTTCACCTTCACAAATGAATTATCAGACCCATCGACATCCATGTCGAGATAGAAGGAGATGTAATGGTCATGAATGACACCAATGACATTTTCAGACAACAAGGTCCCGTACAGATATTCCTGATTCGGAATTTGGTTCTTCTTCTTATATGGTGTCCCCTTTACCATCAATATACCACTTAGTCCAACCTGCGACAGTTGTATATCAATAAGACTATCATTAGAATTGGCTTAATCAGTGAGCTATCACGGCATGAAATCACATAGCTTCATCCCATAATATCATGGGATGTGCCACAATTACTGTTCAATATCATAAAGCCATCTAAAACACTTCAGTTATTTAAATTGTTCAGTCATCTCACTATCTCGACCATCGAGAGTTCACCTAAGCAAGTATACACACCTTTAAATTGATGAGGCCATCAGCTTGAAACTCCCAGTCCACAATGTAATCGTAGTTAGCTACAGAAGCAGCCATTCTGACCACTAGTGTCACTTTCGGCCTTACCTCACGGATCTGCAAATATCAACAAATAAACGCAACACGGACAAGCACCATCAGTTATTCCACATCAAGCTTGAAAACAGCTTAGCTCACAAAGCAAAAAGCAGATCATCATCAATTTCACCACTTTCCATTTCATGATTGTGAGAGCTAGCTCATCAATTAAGAAATTATTCGTCAGCTCTCATATTCCTGTAAAGGAACAAGGATCATCTTGTCTTTTGTTCAAGAGCCTATCCTCTATCAAAGGCATTGACACGAATGTAATAATATGATTGTCACTTATAAGACAGCTCAATAGAATCAGATCAAACTAGGATCAACTCATTAATAACTCCATAGGTTAATGTTGACAGATACATCAACCATCGCACTATTCTTATCAAGCTAGCTCGTCTACTGAAACATCTATCTGCAATGCAATATTCTAATTCAAAGTCCACTGATGTGAGTTTTATCATTAATTTTAAACTATATCAGAACCAATTGCTTCAAATTTGTATGTTTCATGAAACTGTTATAGACATAAGACATACATGATGAAGATCACACTACCATGCATATAAGTTCTTTAGTTTGATTAATAAACCATTTTGTTACCTCCAACCCTGTAATAGGACATTCCGAGTGGCGCCACCCGATATCACCCGCATACCGCTCGAATATACAAACCATATTGGAGCGGATATATGGCCTGCCATCACCAGCAGCAAACACACCATCCATGTAATATGCATTCCGTGGGCAATCGTTAAGCGGGACAAGGGGCATAGCCTGTAACCCAAACCCATATTCGCCTGCATCCATATACGTCTTAAAGTACCATGCATCTGTAGGATCCATGTATGGAACAAACAACTCTGAAGTCATCCCTTTGTACATCACATTCCTTAGCTCTCCACTGTCTGGATCCCGAACCATGGCCCGGGATATGATCACTCCAGCTCTTGGGTCGGGTTTGAGGTGGAATTCCCAGTTGGCCCATTTCACCATGTGCCCGTTTTCGACTGTGAAACTTGGGCCCATGGGCTGCTCAATCGATATTGGGTTGATGGGCTTGATTTTATAGCGGGTGTTGGACTGGGCTGAGAGGCGATAATCTGTGTTAGCAGCCTTTGGGATGGGAATGTCCTTTCCATGATCACTGATCTCAACTACTGTATTAGTGTCCATGTCAACTAGCACAGTGAGCCCTTCAATTGGTCTCATGTAGAAGTTAGCAGTGTCTTTCATAGTGTAGCATTGTACTTTAATCAACCGCCTCTTTTCCTCCACTTTCTGGCCATACCAACCTGCGCAGAATTAACATTATACATACTCCACAACATAAGAAACCCAGCTCGGAAGCATAACACTTCAGCTCAAATCAGGTGTTCAAACCTAAAATTTAAAATTGGACAACATACTCAAGATTCAGCCTTTATTTGTAAAACAAATGTAAGTAACTAGGTTCTATATTCTTGTAAAAACATCTTTGGGTATATCATGATCAATGCATTAACTCTTTGAGCTAGAACCTTTGGACGGGGGAACACATTATTTGAAAAGACAATTTAATCGTAACTTATAAAAGGACCAAATGACAAATTGAATTAAAGTGGTCACTTTTAATGTGGTCATTTTAGGACAGTCTAGTTACGGAGTACTTTGTTTCTGCAGAGGGAACACTATTTAAACCATCCAAAACAAGGCAAAGCACACAATGATTGCGAGTAAGAGCTAAGATTTTGAGAGCATGCCTGATGAAATGGGCAAGCAAGCCAAGTCCGCCAAGTCAACCCCACGCTCCATAACAGTCCGATTGAACTCCACACTTGTCAAAGGTGTGTACATAGCCGTAGTCATATCTTCAATAGTCATAGTGGGGTACCCTGACAACGGACCTGTATCAACTCGAGCTACACGGCCGGACCCCAAGTCGACACTAAGTACGTGTGCAACCCCATCCACACGCGCAATGACTGAACCCTTCCTAGGAGGCAAGGGGTCCCCTTCCTTCCACTGCACAACACGTGCCTTAGGCGGTTCCTCCAGTACTACGGAGTGTAATGCATAGGACTTAGCCGCCCGGAAGAGCTTATGGGAAGAGATAATGGACCGCACACGGTTCATCTCCTGGACCGTCAGGGGGTCCAGGGGATGGTGCGGGACGTCTGATGCATGGTCACGGTCGCGGACGTGGTCATGGCGAGGTGGCCGTAAGGTCACCTCGTCCCTGTTATCAGAATGGAGAGTGTTGTGAGGCAAAAGGTTCGTATTCCAGTCTGCAGTAAGGATGAAGAGAAGGAAGACTACTAGTAAGAGAGACAGAAAACGTAGGAATTTCCGTCCCTCCATTGTTTTTCTCGCTCACTTCTTCCCTCAGTAGAGACTACACTAGAGAGTATGACTAGAAATGAGTTTGTTTAACTAGATAAATACAGGAGAAGAAAGACACCTGTTTCTGGCGTTTCTGATAAGATAAGGATTCTTATGCATACCGCCGTAGGGCACCAGGATGAGGATACTTATATAAAGATTCAAACTACTTGATAAATCTATCATATATTGGAAAGAGAATGGGATAAAAAATATCTAGGATTCCTAAAGATTCTCTCTTCTGATGTGGAAAGGGCTAATAAGTTAGCACTAAGTTGTGGAGTATATTGTCAGTTAGTTAAGCATCTCAATGTCAGCCACTTAGCATTATTAACCAATGAAAACGAATTAGTACTATGAAGTTGAACTACCTTACTGACTTACTCTACGTATGTATAGCATATTAGCATGGATAAGTGGACTATTAGTCTATTACGTTAATGATAACTTAATGCTCGTCAGTTGTCTCCTTGATAGTTCAGTTTTGGCGGTTCCTCTTCCACATATATCGGTAGTACGTTCCGAAAATATCTTTTACAGAAAAAGAGAGGAAGAATAGGCTTAGTTTACGAGCATGTTTATCCTGGTTTGTTTGTTCACGTATAAAAAACACAGCCTAATTTATATCAAAAAAAAAAACCACAGCCTTAAACTCGACCTGATATAAGTCGATGTAAATGTAGGCCACCCTCAAATGTTCCAGAAGTGAGAGTATCCCAAATGGTAAGCCTTCCAGCCTTGCAAACTATTATATAGGATTCGAATTCTCAATTCACCCCTTCCAACAAGCAAAAAAGGAAACTCAATTGTTGAAGAAGACACCCCCAGCTCTCTTCCATAATAAACTCTGTAGTATGTGGCCTTGGTTAATACCATTACATAGATGAGCTGATATGCTCCAAAAGTCTGTACTTCTGTCCTTACTATCCCCAGTTGGCATGATCGTAACATAAACCCAATATCAGCAACATGGTCGTCACTCATGAGTGTTGAGCAAAGATATCAATGGTCAAAAATCCGATGGTAATCTTGCAGTATTATTGACAAACACTAACATCCAAACGCCACTATAATTCAGACCTGCCAAATCAACATTGACCCTTTTTACTAATCAATAAGATTTCCAAGACATATTGAAGGCTACAACTAACCAACATCAGAAGATTGAATGACTAGCTAAAGACTTAAGAATACAACGAGCTCACGCCAAGAGAAAAGGACTCACACAACAGACAGAGAAACAAATGTTAAAGTAGCTTGACAGGCATCGCTCATCAGACCCCATAGGAACATACGACGCCACACGCCATGATAAAATATTAACATTGCTTTACAGAATTGAGAAGTTGAGAAAGATATTAATTTGGACCCCAAACATCCAAAAGCTTAAGTAACATACAAAGATATGCATAACTAGAACTGTGGTTTGACAGCTTAAATCTCGTCTGAGCTGCTAAAATTATTTGATGCCAAGTGACTGAAAATCAATGCACAACAAGTATTCCATTCCTTTACAAAAAAGTCATCAGGAAAGCTTCACTGATTCACCACACAGCTCCTCCAGTTCACTCTCTAAAACTTTCAACAAATGTGCTTTAGTTCGGCGGTAGACCCATGCTTTAGAGCTGTGATCCCAGTCAAATCTCGAGGGACCACTGCAAAACACAATATTGAAAGGATTTAGGAATATGGAAAACCCTCTACCCAGCAAATAGACGTGTTGGGCAATAAATATAGGAAGAAATTTGAAAATATCTACAGCAACAAAACAAGTGAACAGCCAGACCACCTACCATCAGTCCCTATAGAACCTTGATTCTTGAAAGAGAACAGGAAAGGGAAAGAGGTAAGAAGATCAAAGTAGGCTTAGATTAATTTTGGGGGAGAGGGAAGGGAGTCAAAAGAACGGAATAAAGGGAGCACACACAGGGAAGGAGAAACAGAAGAAGAGACAATAGAGAAGAAAGGGAGCAACATTTGGATTTCAGACTACAGTGAAACCATTTGTTCATCAATTCTCATTCAATCACTACAACAAGGAAATCTATAAACAAGCTCAACATAAAAAAGAAAAAGGGAACATAAACGTCATAAAAATCCAACATCAGTTACTTTGATGTAGACAAAGAGCCTACTCAAAATTTCTTTAAGCTGCTGCTCATAAGACGGTAAGAGAGATGGCCCACCCTATCTCAAACATTAAAATTAGCCTGACTGACCCTGTCTGAAACTTTCAGAAGAAAGTGAGATCAGAGAACAGAGAACCAGGTAAGAATATAAGCAGGTCACTGGAAAAGAAAAGCCAGGACTACAGAGCATAAGTTTTAGTTCAATTGCTGATTCATTTAAGTGATGCTACTATGCTAGTCAAGACGCTAAAGGACAGACATTAATGGGAACCAAGTTCGAGTATGCCAAAGATATGTAGCTTGCACTTGGCACAAATACAAGCAAACGGTATTGAAGAGACACCAAAATACCATTTTTGCAACATCCTCACTGGTTAGGGCTAGGCATTGCAGACATTAACATTATTGCATGAGAACGAAGTATATAGTTTCCTTCTTAGACGGCAAGCATGTAAGACAGGGCTGCTTAAATGAAGAAAGGAAATCTGAAGAGGCATTCATGTAGATACAGGAAGTAACCGAAATTACGATGTAAATACAACTGGGATCACGGGGATCGTAGTCCGACAGCAGAGCCCGCAGCAGCTATTTTCTAACTAAACCGAGAGAACTCTCCTCTTATATTTTGTTACCCTCCCCCCCCC
>CAAKMY010079762.1:29953-54279 GCA_901111285.1 Corrigiola litoralis | reverse complement strand
CCTGAAAGTCTATAGGAACGGTCCGGAGGCCCCTAGCCTCGCCGCACTCCTTCCCTAAGTGGTGGTTCTCGAGCGTACTCCACTCTTTAATGTTAATAAAACAAAAACCTTAAAAAAAAAAGAGATGCGGGTCCGGTGCGCTCACAACATGTTACTTGACAAATAATGAATTTAGAAATAAGAATTTTCGAATTTGGATATATTTTCCATTTTCTATGAAATTCCAAATATTTGCGTACAAATAGCACATTGATTATTCACAATTCCATCTTAGGCCACGCAAGTCACATAGAATAAAACAAAATTTTAATTCGTCCCACATAATCTAGTACTTAGAAGATTAATTGCGTGATTAAGATTAAATTAAAAAGTAATTTAACCTCAGGTGTTACATGTGGGTTCCTTGGACATGGAGACAAGGATTGTGCTATTAGAAGGGCTAATAGAAATGCCCCTCACCGTTTTGGTCCTTGGCTTAGAGAGTCACCTTGGAAGTCCTTGAGACGCAAGGAGGATATGGGCTCTGTTACGAATGCAATGGCAAATTCTGGTGGATTAAGGGATGGAAGTTTGGATGGGAACCAGCTGGAGGGTGATGATGTACATAAAATGGTAGAAAGTCTTAGGAAGGTGTCCATTCTTGATGTTGGTGAGAAGAGAAGGCCAATAACGAGAGAATGTTAATTATGGAGGAAAAGAGCAGAAGAGGTGGTGGTGAGGAGGGTAGGGCTGAGGATGAAGTTGTGGTGCCTTCGACCAAAAACTCTTTGATAAGTCTTCCTATACATCAAAAACCCAAGACACTAGCTGATGTATCCCATCCACAATGTCCTAAAATTTCTGAAGACATAAGATAGGAGGAGGGTTGGAAAGTCTTGAAAAGGGCGGTAGTGGAGAAGGCTCCTAGTGAGGAGGGTTCTGATGTACTTAGGGACCCCCCTCTTGATGAGTGTCCGTCAGAAGCCACATTTTTTCAGCCTACCCCAATTCTTTTTTCTCATGGGAAGACATCTCCTAAAGTAAAGATAGTATTGATGAAGACTGTTTTGTCAAAGAAAAAAGGACTGAAGAATAACTCGGCTGATAGTGTCTGTAAGGAAAATGTTTTGATGATGGG
The DNA here is from genome assembly GCA_901111285.1 of Corrigiola litoralis. Taxonomy (NCBI): domain Eukaryota; kingdom Viridiplantae; phylum Streptophyta; class Magnoliopsida; order Caryophyllales; family Caryophyllaceae; genus Corrigiola; species Corrigiola litoralis. The sequence goes on along the minus strand of CAAKMY010079762.1, from coordinate 53,162 downwards.
TACGAAGAGGAAAGCGGAAGAGGAGGCAGATGAGAGTTGTTCTAAGGATGAAGTGAAAAGGCTTCGGAATGAATCAGCTCTCATGTTTTCTGATGATTGTGAGAACCCATGTACAGTAGCAAAGGTTGGATTAACCCAACCCCGCAAACAACAATGAAAATATATAGTTGGAACTACCAGGGGTTGGGCAACCCCTGGACAGTGAACGAGCTCCGGTCGTGGTGCTAGAGAGACTGCCCGAATATTGTCTTTGTGATGGAGACGATGATTAATGCTCGCGATCTTGAGAAGGTTAAACACAGATGTGGATTTGATGCTTGTATTTGTGTGAGTAGTACAGGAAACTCTTGTGGTTTGGGTTTTTGGTGGAGTGACATTAATGTTCACCTAGTTGCTTGGGATAATCATTTTGTGCTTGCAGAGATTCGGGATGAAATGAATGAGGTGTCTTGGGTTGCTGTAGGCATCTATGGGTGGGCGGAAAATGAGCAGAAGTATCGTACTTGGAATCTAATGAAGGAAATAAAGGCGCTTTATAACAAACCCATGCTCTTTTTCGAGGATTTTTTTGAGATCGTTAGTTTGCAAGTAAAAGAATGAGGAGCTGTGAGAAGGGAACGATCCATGGATGGCTTTCATCAAGCCATCGACGATTGTCAGCTACTTGACTTGGGTCATGATGGTGATGTCTTCACTTGGCAGAGGGAAAAAAATGAGAGCACAGCAATCCGTGAGCGTCTTGATCGTGTTTTGGCTACTGATAACTGGTACTCTGTTTTTCCTAACTCGCATGTTCTGCACTTTCCCAGGCAGAACTCAGCCATAGCTTGATTATGCTTGATACTACCAACAAGGGTTACCATGGTCGATCAAGACACAGGAAAGGATTTAAATTTTAACCGCTTTGGCTTGCCCACAAAGAATGTAGCGAGATTATTAATCAGAGGTGGCGTGGTACTCTCAACAACCCCATCCAACGTATTGCAGCTTGTGCGGATGGGCTGACGGAGAAAGAAAATTAATGATGTTGAGAAAGAGCTCAAGAGGCTACAAAAGCTACCTATGTCGGGGGCTAACTTAGAGAGATGTAAATTTTTGTCTCATGAGATTGAGAAATGGAGGAGGGAGAAAGAGTCTCACTGGCATATCAGGTCTAGAGTAAACGATCTCAAAGATGGCGACAAGAACACGACCTACTTCCACCATAAGGCCAATGCGCGTCGAAAAAGGAATAACATTAAACAGCTACTGAATAAGGAAGGGTCGGTTTGTATGGATGAATCTGATATAGTGAGAATCATTGAAAGCTATTATACAGAATTTTTCTCGTCTTCTCATCCGACTGTTTTGGATGATGCTCTGACAGGCATATGTAGCCAAGTGTCTGTAGAAGATAATCTGGCCTTGGAGAAAGTTCTTGATGCAGAGGAAATTTTTGAAGCCCTTACTCAGATGCACCCAAATAAAGCCCCCAGTCCGGACGGTATGCACGCTATCTTTTCCAGAAATTTTGGAATGTGGTTGGGGGTGATGTTGTTAGTTTCATTAAAGAATGGTGGCTTGGCCGTGTGGATTTACATGAGATAAATAAAACTAAGGAAAAATTAAAAAGTACTACCTTTTATGTACACTTTTTTCAAAACTACTACCTTATATGTCAAAGTTTTAAAATTACTACCTTTTATCACAAATTTGTTCCAAAATCACTACCTTAATCAATTTCAAGACCACTAAACTATGATAAGACTGTTTTACCCTTATTTTTCCCTCCATTTATCTATTTACTCTTAACAAATTACCCTCCCCAATTCAATTATAAGCAAAAGAGCAGACTAATCTCACACCCAACTTCTACTCGATCTTCCTCAACTAACTTCTATTTTTCCCCATTTAATAGCTAAAAATCTATCGCACTCATATGATACTCAACTCTTAACTCTTCCTCTTACTTCTACCTACAAATTATGTACAATAGACCATGCAAATATGTTTCGAAAATGTTAACCAAAAAAAAAAAGAAAAAAGTTTCAATGAAAATCAAACTTTCGATGCAATATTATCTTGGAAGATGCATTGGAGTACTTTCTCAAGTTTACAGCCCATCCATCTCTGAGACTTTGATCTCTATAGTGTCATGTGTAATTACAAGAAAAAGCAACATATAATCTAGAGTTGTAGAACAAATGATGGAGAAGTATTGTTGGTAAGGTGCTGGACTGTTGGAAGTTCCTATAATTCTTGTATTGGAGCTGTAGGACAAGCAATGGAGATCGTTGCTGCTTATTGGGATTTACTCTAATTGTCCTCCTTCATTGCCAAATTTTACTTGTACCATATTCAAAGAGTCAATAATCAAAGCCTAATTGCAGAGGAGAGAGAAGAATAGGGAGCGTTGAATTAGGAAGAAGATGACTGCTCTTTGGCTTAGAATTGAATTGGGGAGGGGAATTAGTTAAGGGTAAAACAGTCTTATCATAGTTTAGTGGCCTTGAAATTGATTAAGGTAGTGGTTTTGGAAAAACTTTGTGATAAAAGGTAGTAGTTTTAAAATTTTGACATATAAGGTAGTAGTTTTGAAAAAAGTGTACATAAAAGGTAGTACTTTTCAATTTTTCCTAAAACTAATGTTGTGTAGATTCCGAAATTAAAAGAACCAAAACAGGTGGCGGAGTTCTGTCCCATCAGTCTCTGTAATGTCCTCTACAAAATTATCTCTAAAACTTTGGCTAATCGTTTGAACAAGTTGCTGCCTCGCCTATTTACTGCTAACCAGAGTGCTTTTGTCCATGATCGCCTTATCACGGATAATGCAATTTAGCTTTCGAGATGTTCCATTGGATGAACGTAAGAGCCAAGGCTCAAGAGGATCTTTCGCCTTGAAACTTGACATGAACAAGGCATATGATCGGATCGAATGGGTTTTTGTGGAGAAAGTGACGCAGAAATTGGGGTTCGGCAACTTGTGGGTGAGTCGAGTTATGGACTGTATTAGGACATTTTCCTTTTCATTTGTGGTCAACAGTAAGGTGACTGGACATGTTTTGCCAGAATGTGGGATTCGCCAAGGCGACCCTATATCTCCTTACATCGTCATCTTATGTACTGATGTTCTCTCCTCTCTTCTATTGAAAGCAGTTGAAGATAAGCGCATTCATGGAGTTAAAGTGTGTAATGGGGCTCCTGGTATCTCACATCTCTTTTTTGCAGACGACAATATTCTCTTCGCTAGAGCTAATCTTCGGGAATGCTCAGAAATTGCTAATATTCTTAGCCTCTACTAATTAAAGAGCTTCCGGGCAGAAAATTAACTTTGATAAATCGGAGATTTCTTTTAGCGGAAATGTCATTGCTGAAATGAAAGATATGCTGAAAGGATCTTTGAATGTTCGTGAAGTTGATCACCATGCCAAGTACTTGGGACTGCCGACAATTATTGGGAGATCAAAGAAAGCAATTTTTGTCGGAATCAAAGAGCGCATTTGGAAGAAAATGCAAGGGTGGAAACAAAAATTGTTGTCCAGGCCAGGGAAAGAAATCCTTATAAAAGTGGTTGCCCAATCCATCACCACTTATGCTATAAGCATTTTCAAGCTCACTTGATGGAATCCTTGATGAGATTTACTCACTGTTGGCCCGGTTTTGGTGGGGTGCAAAAGGTGTAGAGAGAAAGATTCACTGGAAGAGTTGGGAGGGTCTTTGTCTTCCAAAGGTTATGGGCGGTATGGGATTCAGAGACTTGAAAGTGTTCAATATTGCCATGCTAGCTAAGCAAGGTTGGCGCCGAATGCAGTCGGGCAACTCTCTAGTACAACAAGTTTTCAAAGGCAAAGTACTACAAACATTCCGACTTCCTTGGATCTTTTAGGGGTGGGAATCCTAGCTACGTGTGGAGGAGTATTTGGGGAACTAAGTCTTTACTCCTCGAAGGTTTAAAGTGGCGGGTTGGAAATGGGCGAGCTATTAATATGTGGGAGGACTCTTGTTTACTTGGAGAATATGCGGTTGTTGTTCCCATGCCAAATCCAGGGGCTGACCCCGCGATGTGCGTAACATATCTTATTGATGAGTCGAATTGTCGCTGGAATGAAGAAGTTATGGAGAGTGTTATGCAGCCAACAGATTGTGGTATTGCTCGCAATATTTTCTTGAGTGATTCTATGCCTGATAATACGAGGTACTAGTGGCCTAGTAAAGACGGAATTTATACTGTTTGATCGGGCTATTGGCTTGGAAATCTGGGCCATGACATGTCTTGAAGACTATTACACAGGGAGGCGGATGGCAATATGTGGAAGGATATTTGGTCTTTGCAAGCTCCTCCTTAAAACAGTTCCTATGGAGAGCATGCTCAGAGTGCCTAGCGGTAAGGGGTAGGCTTCACTCTCGATATATAATACATGATGCTTCTTGTACTCTTTGCATATGCTCGGAGGAGACAACTATTCACCCCATTTTTGTCTGTACAAAGGTAAGGCAAATTTGGGAGGCCAGTGCTTTTGATCTCCTGATAAGAGATGCTCCTGAGTCCTATTTTGGGGACAGATTCAAATGGGTCAGGGACAAAGTCCCTAGAGATGATCTAGTCACCTTCGCGTCCCTGGATTGGGTTGCTTGGTCGTGCATAAACCAACTCATAATTGAAGACAATGAACCTGTAATCCCGCTTCTAGTTGACGAATATCTTAGGCTTGTCTGTGATCACAATAACTATGCCACATTAACTAGTTCCAATCACAGACCTGTCTGCCTCCTCCCGGGTGGTTAAAATCAATACCGATGCTACTATGTTAGGCGATTGTGGTGTTGGTTTGGGTGTGGTAATAAGGGACGTCACAGGCAAAATGGTTCTCTCAGCGACGAAGCGATTGACGGCTCACTGGACTACGGAAATGGCAGAAGCTGCAACAATACATTATGGCTTGAAAATTGCAAAAATACGGAATTTTGTCCAGGTTATCCTTGAAAGCGATGCTCTCAACGTGATCCAGAAACTGCTTTCAAAGGCGGAGATCTTGGCTCAAGTTGGTTTGATTATCAGTGATATATTGACCTTATCTCGATCTTTCCATCCATTTCATTTCCCATGTTAAGCGGGTGGGCAACACTGTAGCACACTTTGTTGCTAGACTGTTTCCCTTTGAGGGAATGGAGCTTGTATATGATACTGTTTTTCCGCAGGGCATCCTTGCCCTTGCTGGACTTGACTATGATTCTAATGTTTAATTTAAGCTCCCTCTCAAAAAAAAAAAAAAAGGTTTCAATATGAAGTTCTTGTTCCCAATAATCCAGGGTCCACCTTTCAAAAATGGTGTCACAATGCTCATAAGACCTGAATTTAATGAAAAACCAACCTCTCATATGATACAATACCTTAGGAGCAGAGATGTGGTTCTATGTTTTACCCACAAAATCTTGAATCTCCTATAGAATTACCCCTAATACAAAGCCTATTAATTAAGTTATGCTCCTAATAAATTAATTATGACTAAATGACCTCCATTTCTATTTTAACAACTTCATCAACATTAAAAGTCTCTAGTTTCATACCCTTCTCTTGTTTCTTCTTGGTACCACTGACAACTTCACTAACCTTAACATTAGCAATTTTAGAGAAATGACTACTTTCTAGAGTGAGAAACTCTCATCTCTCTCTAGATCCCAAGATAGATCTCTTACAGGTTTTTGTGCAATGGTAAAGAGAAAAACTAAAAAAGTAGTCCAAAAAGGTAAGAATAAAAATAAGAGTGACACAAAAAATGCAGAATTCTCTCAAGGGAAAAAACAATTACTCAAGGAGGAGTTGATTGAGGCTAGTAAGAGAGGTCTGAGCTCAAATGATGCTAACAAATTGAGAACTCTGGAAGATTTTAATGATATTTGTCCCCTTGTTTTTACTAATAGTGAGGAGGATGAGGAGGATGTGGGTCAACTGGAGGATAAGGTTCAGGAAGTTGTGGCTGTAGCAGATGGAGGAGAAGACCAGGAGAATGAAGAATGGACTCAAGTAGGTGGAAAAAAGGTGAAAGGTAAGAATTCAGTCTCTAATATATCTGAAAAACATGTTAGTAGTAAGTGTTCGGGGAAAAGTTTGAAACTTGGGCATGAAGATGTTGAAAAGGAGGTAGCTTTTTGGTCAAATGCAGTTGTTTGTTATGTTTTAGGTGCTAGACCTCATTGGGTTGTTATGAATGGTTTCCTTAGGAGAATTTGGGGTGAGCATGGAATTAGTACCTTATCTATGTTGCCTAATGGGGTGTGTGTAGTCAGATTTAATACTAAGGAAGAAAAAGAGAAAGTGGTGAAAGCAGGGTATTATTTGTTTGATAATAAGCCTTTCATAGTTAAACCTTGGGAAAAGGAGTTAGAATTGGAGAAGGTGAAAGTTGATACTGTGCCTGTCTAGATTAAATTGATGAGGTTGGATTTAAAATTTTGGGGTGAAGGGTGTATCAAGAAAATTGCTGGAATAGTGGGTAATCCTTTGAAGTTGGATGATCCTATTGGGATAAAGACTAGGTTGGCGTTTGCACGAGTGCTTGTGGAAATGAGTATCAATCAGGATTGTCCTAATGTGGTGAGATTTTTGGATGAGAATGATTCTGAAGTTACTCTTACAGTGGAGTATGATTGGAAGCCTGTGTTGTGTGGAAAGTGTAAAGGGATGGGACATCAAGAATCAGAATGTAGGAAGAAAAAAGATCAAGTAGTCAGACAAGTGTGGGCTCCTAAGAAGATTCCTAAGCCTGTCAATTTTGTAACCCCTCCAGTTAATGGAACTATAGGTAAGATTTCAACTCAGACTCAAGGAATTGGACAGGAGCAAAGACAAGGTGGACAGCTTCAGGGTGAGAGATCGAGGTTGGTTCAAAGACAGCTTATTATGGCTAGGCAACAGTCTAATCAGGTGGGGTCTGCTGGTTTATCAGGGAAATCTTTTGCAGAGGTTCTTAAGGAGGTACAAGGACAGGATAATGCTCAAAATGGGATACCTATTCCTATTATTGAGCATGGATAAGTTTGGTTTCTGGAATGTTAGGGGCATGAACAGTCTAGCTAAGCAAAAGGATGTAAAATGGTTTTTACATTCATAGAAAACTGGTTGTTTGCTCTTGTAGAAACTAAAATTAAAAGTAATAATATTAGTAAAGTCCAGTATAGTTTGTTTGATGATTGGTCAGTTTGTACTACAAATCAAGCTGGTGTGGGAGGTAGAATATGGCTGGTGTGGAAACCTGATAAATTTCAGGTGAATATTGGAATGGTTAGTAGTCAATTAATTCATGCTGATGTTAGATGTTTGACTACAAATATGAAGTTTGCTTGTACTGCTGTTTATGGGTCTAATGATGACAGCATAAGAGAAGTACTATGGAAGGATTTGAGGGTTATCAAATCCTTAGTTCATGGGCCTTAGATAACAATGGGGGATTTCAATAATGTGCTGGCTGTTGATGAGAGAATTGGGTCTGGTGTCACTGAAGCTGAAATCAGGGGGTTTGCTGATTGTGTGGAAGAATGTGAGTTGGTTGATCTGAAGGCAATAGGATCTCTGTTCACTTGGAATAATAAGAGACATGGTCAGAGTAGGGTGTATAGTAGGATTAACAGGGTTCTTGTGAATTCTGAGTGGCTTGTTCATATGGAGGAGTCTTATGCTGATTTTCTGCCTGAGGGGTACTTTGATCATTGTCCCTACATTGTGAATGTGTCTTTGGAGCAGAGAATTAGGAGTAAGATATTTAGGTACTATAATATGTGGAGTAAAGTTGAGTCCTTTGTATAGATTGTTCAGGAGGGATGGAATATGAATGTTGCTGGAACTAGAATGTACAAAGTGGTTAAGAAACTGAAGTACCTTAAGAAACCTCTGAAGGAGTTGAATAGATGTATGTACTCAGATGTGGAAGGAGAGTATGAGAGGATTGTGAAAGATTTGTGTCATATACAGGAACAACTTAGAGTTGATCAATTGAATGATACTCTGCATGAGCTGGAGAAGGAGAGTAGTAGTAGACTGATTGAGATCAGGGATGCAAGAAATAGTTTTCTGAAGCAGAAGAGTAAGGTGGCCTGGCTGAAAGAAGGGGATGAAAACACAAGTTTTTTTCATTCAATGATTAAGGCTATGAGGGTTGTGAATAAAGTTCTTATGATAAGAGACGCTGAGGGTGATATGAAGACTGATCCTGAAGGTATAAAGGGAGCTTTCCTAGATTACTATGTGACACTTTTAGGTACTGATCAGAGTTGTTCTAGAATTCATAAAAGTGTTGTAAAGCAGGGCAAGATTATTACTGATAGTCATAAAAGTTTGTTGCTGAAGCCTGTGAGTGAAGAGGAGATAAGGCATATTTTCTTTGATATTCCAGTGGATAAGGCCCCTGGACCTGATGGGTATTCAAGTGGGTTTTTCAGAGATGCCTGGCAAATTGTGGGTAAGGAGGTGACTGCAGCTGTTGCTGAGTTTTTCAATACTGGAAAATTATTGAAGCAGATTAATGCCACTATTCTTACTCTCATTCCCAAAGTAGCTAGTCCAAGCTCTGTTGCTGATTTCAGACCTATAGCATGCTACAATACAGTGTATAAGGTGATCTCAAAGCTGATTTGTGCTAGACTTAGTTTGGTTCCGCCTGATATTATTGATGAAGCTTAATGTGCCTTTGTTCAAGGTAGATATATAGTTGAAAATATTATGATCTGCCAGGATATTGTAGAAAGTATAGTCAGGCTAAGGTGCTCCTAAGTGCTTGATGAAAATTGATTTGAGGAAGGCCTATGATTCAGTTGAATGGCAGTTCATTGAAGACATGATGTATGCTCTTGATTTTCCTGAGTTGTTTGTTAAACTGGTGATGGAGTGTGTGACTACTACTAGTTTCTCATTATCTATTAATGATCAGGTGTTTGGTTTCTTTAAGGGAAAGAGAGGGTTGAGGCAAGGGGATCCTTTATCCCCTCTCTTGTTCACTTTGTACATGGAATACTTGTCAAGAGTATTGCATCGAGTTGCTGAAAATGAGCAATTTCAGTTTCATTCTCTTTGTGTTGGGGTGAGATTGAACCAGTTGTGTTTTGCTGATGATTTGTTATTGTTTAGTAAAGGGGAGGTTCAATCTGTTTTGTTGTTGCTAAGGGGGTTTCAGACTTTTTCTAGAGCTTCATGGTTGGAGATGAATAAGCAAAAGTCTTGTATGTATGTGGCAGGAATGAATGGTGATACTCAGGAAGCTTTGTGTAGGTATACTAGGTTTAGTATTGGGAGTTTGCCATTCAGATATTTGGGGATTCACATTTCTGCTAGGAGGATTTCAGCCAGTGATTGTAATGTGTTGGTGGAAAGGATTGTTAAGAGAATAAGGAGTTTGGGTTCCAGGAAATTATCCTATGCTGGAAGGGCTGCTTTGATTAATTCTGTCTTGCTCACTTTACACTCTTATTGGGCTAACATATTTGTTTTACCAAAAAGAGTTGTAAGTAAGATAGAGGCTGTGTGTAGGAATTTTTTTTGGGAAGGTAGAGAAACCTATCATAAAGGACCTTTTGTAGCTTGGGACTGGGTATGTAGGTCCAAGAAAACTGGAGGGCTTGGGTTTAAAAGAGTTCAGGAATGGAACATTGCTTGTTTGTGTAGGTTTGTGTGGTGGATAGCTAATAAAAAAGATCACATGTGGGTGAAATGGGTTAACCAGGTCTATTTGAAGCAGTGTAGCTTGGGTATAGTCCAAGTACTCAATGCAGCTGGTATTGGAGGAAGTTGTGCACTATTAGAGATAGAATGGAGCACTTAGGTGTTGCTGGTGCTAATTTGAAGGCTCGGTTCAAGGTTGTTGAGGTCTACCAGGTCCTTCAAGGTAATGAGATCAATTGTTGGTGGAGTTCTATGATTTGGCAGAAGTATAATGTGCCAAGACATGGTTCTATAGAGTGGGTTTTTGCTTTGAAGAGATTGCAGACTAAGGTCAAGTTGTTCAAATTTGGAATTGTGGATAATGACTTGTGTGAGGTGTGTGGGATGTTTTCTGAAAGTCAAGAACAACTTCTGTTTCAATGTGAATTCAGTAAGAAATGTGTGAGAGTTCTTGCTGAGAGGTTGGGTTGTCATATGCCTGTTCAAAGAACTCTTCAATGGTGTGTTCGGAGAAACTGCAGTTCAGGACAGAAGAAACAAGTCACTGGAGCTATGCTGATTGCTTTGATGTATAATGTCTGGATGGTCAGGAACAATGTGAGATTTGAGATGACTATTCCTAGACCTGAGGTGTTAGTTCATAGAGTTGTTAATGAAGTTAGGATTAGAATCAAATCTATTAGGAAAAAAAGTTGGAGGGAGAGTAATGTTAGCTGGTTAGATTTGATTTAATGTAAGGTGAGCTAATTTGCTGTTTACCTGAGGCTGTTCAAGTTGTTTAGAAAGTTTGTGTCTTTTGAGTTTGTTGATGAGTTGTCAGCACGTTTAGAAGGCTAGGTTGTATTAAAAGTTGACATGTTTTTTTTTTGGTTTATAATACTTACATTTTACCAAAAAAAAAAAAACCTTAACATTAGCATGATTATTAGTATATATATAGCCTTGCTAACAATAAAAGTGTCCTTACCCTTCGACCAATTGGAAGAGGAGAGAGGAGCTGTCATACCCCTTCCCTGAAGATACAGCTGGACCGACATCCTCCTTCCTTGAGGTATCCGCAACTTCCAACTCATATGAAACCTCCATATCAGGTTCAACACCCACTTTAGGATCAACCTGAGTCTTTTTTGAAACTTGGGTTTCATTTTTCTTTGGCGTCTCAACACCATTCCCTCCTTTAGTTACATTAGTACAATCACCATTTATAGCTAGTTCGAATGATACCTTTTCTGATGGAGGATTACGTGGAGGTCTTACTCTTGTTTTGGCCATGACAGTTCAGCTTTAGAAACTATTATCTAGTTTTTTGAGCTTGAGAGAGTTTCTCTCTATTAACCGTCATTGAGAATCGTCACAAATTAACCGGGACTATTTTACTAACAAAGTGGATGATATGGCTTATTAAGTGTACATTTCGTTGATTAAGATTATTTATGTTTGACCGCCCATATAAATTATTTTTATCAATTTCCCTAATAAAAAATTACTTTGATAAAAAATGATAAACAATAATGACCAACGACGTTCCTTACTAACCCTAAATAACAACCCGTGCCTCTCCTTCAAAACAACATCACTAACACCCCCCCTCTCTCACTCCACGCACCCACCATGGCTTACAGGCGCATCCTCTCAAAACCCTGGCTCACCCGAGCCCGATCCCCCTACTCCACCGCCGCCGCCGTCGTATCCTCCTCCTCCACCCCACCCCCACCGGTTATGCCCTACGACACCAGCGCCAACCTCATAAAAACCAAACTGAAACGGCTCGAGACCCCGGACCCACGCTTCCTCAAACACAACTCACCCCACCCAACCCTGGCTGACCACGGCCCCATCCTCACCGCACCCGCCACCAAAGTTACCACCCTCCCCAACGGCCTCCGAGTCGCCACCGAGTCCAACCTCGCTGCACGCACCGCAACTGTCGGGGTCTGGATCGATGCCGGGTCCCGGTACGAGAGCGATGAGACGAACGGCACCGCGCATTTTGTTGAGCATATGATCTTTAAGGGCACTCAGAGGCGGACAGCTACGCAGCTTGAGGAGGAGATTGAGAATTTGGGGGGGCATTTGAACGCGTATACTTCAAGGGAACAGACTACTTATTTCGCTAAGGTGTTGAGTAAGGATGTTGGTTCCGCCGTCGATATCTTGTCTGATATTTTGCAGAATTCCAAGTTCGACGAGGATTTAATAAGTCGTGAACGTAATGTTATTTTGCGCGAGATGGAGGAGGTGATGATGATTTTCCTTCTATTCGATTTGGTTTGGTTTGTCCGCGTTGCTTGGATCTGTCGACTTTAACTCGTGCAACGTCCTAAAAGTTAGAAATATACGACATTTTCACTTTGATACATAAAAGTCTATCAAAGGTATACAAAAAATACATAATGGAACATAAAAGTGGTGTATGCAATAGGTTCTGCTACTTTATTACCTTGTAAATTAGGTGGAAACTAATTTGTTTAATTAGAGACGGTGAAGGTTTGTTTTTTTGTTCTGACAATTGGTTTGTTTTGAGTTGATTTGTTTGCAATTTGGTTGTTCGGCTTTAGTGTCTAGGGTGGAGTCAAACTGGAACCGGGAATTTTAACGTGGGTGTGTTTTGTTGGTTTGTTTCGTGGAGGGATCATTTCAGTGTGTTGTTTAAATTAAATGTGCCGGTTAGGTGCAATGTTTGGGGGTTTGCAGTATATGTTTTAGTTACATTAGATGAGATGATTTATTTGTTGTACTAGATAGTTCTGAGGGAAGTAGGGAAAACATAAACGTGACACTGTTGGATTTAGGAAAATAGAGACGTTATGATATTGTCTTTGTTGGGTTATCTATGCTGCTCATTTGATTGGCTTAAAATATATTTAGGGCTCTTTAAATTCTCTTTGAATGAAGTTGGATGTTATGTTTAATTGTTTCTCTTTCTGCATTTTTTGGATCTGTGGAGTTGTAAGTGTATAAATTTTGTGTTTAATTGGTAATCCTGTGCTGACTAAATTGTGCATTGGAAGTTTTTAAGTTTTTTAATTGAACTAGGTGTTTTTTGTGCTTTGGTTGAGAGGGTATATGAATTTGTTGTTGACATTGAAATTAGTGTGCGAAGTTTGGGATAGACTCAATGCTGACACTATTTGCTTTGTGCAATAGATACAACGTGACAATTTTGTGTTGGAAACCTAAGCTGGTTGAAATGGGTATTTGATGCTTCAAAAATCGAAATATGCTGGAGGTTCTTGTAAATATTCTCTGAATGAATAACGAATTTGTGTTTGATTGCTCCGCTGATTGACTCGAAGTCGGAATTGATGAAATCACTAGGATCTTATCTGCAGAGTACAACATTGAAACGTCATTTATGATCTCATAAATTAGCATTTTAGGTGTTGAATTTATGTTGGGAGGTTGTGGAATATAATTTTATGTTTAATCTTTAAAAAATGCTCTTTTGTTTACATAAAAATGGTTATAATTGTATGGCTTGCTGAGTGTTGAATTTGAAATTGCCTAGTGAAATGAAAGCAAGATGTAAGATTGGCACTCTCTGCCTCTCTGGAGTCTGCAGTTCTTGATGCCTCATGAAATGTGACTGGAGGAATTCAGTTGAATGTTTAACTTCAAGTGGGAAAGTGAATGTCATTGTTCAGTTTATCATCATCAATTGCTCAAGATTCAGGAGTTTCTTGACTTTGGATTTGAAATGATATCTTCTTTAGAACTTATAAGCGTTGGGCTTTTCCCCTTTAGAAGAATAGGATATGTTTGTTTACGCTCAGATGCCCTCTTCACCCCTTAGTAAATGTATTGTTGTTCGTCCTCATTTATGTATTTAATTGCATATATTTGGTAGCATTTATCTAGATTGCTGGTGTTTCCAACTTCTATATAAGATACTGAGAAAAGTTTGAGCTTTCTTTTGAGTTTTTGACCCATCCCTTTCCAAACTTTCCCGTCAGCCCTGTGACTGGATAATGAGTTTTAGACGCTGTTATCAACTGTATTTCACTATTTATTAAAGTTTTGGTTTATTTTATTTGATTATAGATTTCTTTTCTATTTTTGTCTATTCAACAGTTATGAATATTAATCTGATTTAAGTCTCTTTCTTTTGTGTTATAGGTTGAAAAGCAAACTGAGGAAGTGATCTTTGATCATTTGCACGCTACAGCTTTCCAGTATACACCTTTGGGCAGAACCATTCTTGGACCAGCTGAGAATATCAAGACAATTACAAAATCTCATCTTAATAACTACATATCAACACATTATACAGCTCCTAGAATGGTATGGGCTTTGTGAGTATTGTTTATGGAGCAGCCAATTACAATTCCTTATTTTTGGATAGATGAGATGGTAAAATTGCAGGTCATTTCTGCTTCCGGGGCAGTTAAGCACGAGGACCTCGTAGAGCTAGTGAAAAAATCTTTTACGAAGTTGTCAACTGATCCAACTACTGCTTCCCAGTTAGTTGCAAAGGAGCCAGCTGCATTCACTGGTTCTGAGGTGTGGACATTATGTTTTGGTTCTTTATGTTGTTTGAAGGATTTGATTCAATTTGCACTCTTAACAGTGTATTTTTGTGTGTTTGTTGCTGCAATCAGGTCAGGATGATCGATGATGATATTCCATTGGCGCAATTTGCTGTTGCATTTAGTGGAGCATCATATACAGATCCAGATTCAATTGCCTTGATGATCATGCAGTCAATGCTTGGTTCCTGGAACCAAAATGCTGCTGGTGGAAAGCATATGGGGTTAGTTCTGTAGTAATGTCCAGTTTACAGCAATTTAAAGCTATTGCTAAAACTTGTGCACTGCTAACTTCTGCATAACTTTACCAGATCTGAGCTTGCACAAAGAGTGGGCATCAATGAAATTGCAGAAAGCATGATGGCATTCAACACTAATTACAAAGATACTGGTTTATTCGGTGTTTATGCTGTTGCTAAGGTCAGCGGCATTCTACTCCTTATCATTTTCTCTTAGAGGGTGGTCTCATATATTGCACCTTGTTCTTTTTATTCTCAAATTGCTTCTTTCAGAGCCAAAAGGAGTTTGCCTTCTGATGCTTGCTTCTTGTTTGGTGAGATGTATGGGATTGTCCATCAAATAGAGATGTTGTGAAGCCTTGGTGATGTTTGCGTCTTGTTTACACTTTGAAGGGTTTCTAATTAATTTTGATGTGTGGTAATTTGTCACTTGTTAGGAGAATTTTCTTGTATCAAGTTGAGAACTATTCTTCAGTTTCTGCATTTTGCTGGCTTCTTTTCATTTATGATAGCTGATAGTTCTCAGCAGTGGCAGAAAAACTCTTAATCGGGTCCCTCATTTTATATGTGAAACAAAACTCTACCACTATGTGGCAAATGTTGGAATTATTGAGTTGTTTATAGTTTTGTAGTTTTTTACTATATTGTTGGATGACCATAGGAAGAGCATCTTGGGTGAACTGTCATGTTTGTTTAATCATTGAAGAATTCGGCTTTTCGATACCAGTAATCTATCTTCTCATCCAGTTAATTCTTGGTGGTTGCGTTTGTCTTTCAGCCTGATTGCTTGGATGATTTAGCATGGGCAATTATGCATGAGATTAGCAAGATGTGTTACCGCGTTTCAGAAGCTGATGTAACTCGTGCTTGTAATCAGGTACTGTATTATTATTGGTTGCGATTGTAGTTGCAATGTTCTATCTCCCTCTGTGCAGATAAATTTCCAAGCCAAAAGTAGAGTTCTCCATAATAATTATTTTTAGGATATTACTTCTGAAATCACAACTATTGTATTCTGTCGTCTTATAATTAATTCATTTGTGTACAGTCTTATAATGAAAACTACATGCTTAGTGCCCAGTTTTTGAAGTTTGAGACTGCATCACGTACTAGTATCTTTTTGGGTCATGATCTTGTAAGGTTCCGCCAACTGTCAGAGGGGATGTACACCTTGTTTTGGATTTGATGCTAATTTAATTTGAAAGTGATTTTTTTTAATGTTTTTTGTTTTCTTTGACTTACTAATTCTAATGTAGAGACTCTCATCAGTTAAGATATGTATGTAATTGTATATCTTGTTATCGACTGCACCGACCTACATGGCTACATGCCTGTCAAAAAAGAGTGTAGCAACTTGCATCTAGATGTTTAAGCTTATGATATCATTATATGTTTTCACACTAGTTTAGTACCCCATGTCATAATTTGTGGGTGATATTTTTAATGTTTTATTGCTTTAAACATACATATACTACAATTTTGAAGTCAAATTAATTTTAGTCAAAATGTATTGTTGACATCATACATTTATTATCTTTAAAATCTAATATTATTATGCATATAACAAATATTTTTATAATTTTTCAATTATATACATCAAGTTATTAAAGGTCAAGGTGTAATCTCTTATAGTTCCAAAAAGTTAATGTGGGGAAATGGGTGAATAACTCCTTTCTTTGTTATTGCCCCTCACACCCTTTGTACTTGTGTCACCTAAACTCTCCATCCTTCCCCTCTCTCCAGGTAGGATTTCTGTTTTCCTTGCTTTCACAAATGCTGTTCTTTAGTAAAGTAATTAGCTGTTTGTGTTTGTGTGAAACACTAGTATGTAAGTTGAAGTCTTTTGTGTTGGTATTGTAGTTGAAGTCATCTTTGCTTATGCATATTGATGGAACGAGCCCTATTGCTGAAGATATTGGCCGCCAGGTATTTTTATATTATTGCCACATCATTTATGCTGTATTGTTGCATATATTATGCAGAGTTGCAGACATATCTATATACGTAGGTAACTTTTTTTTTTACTGTCAGATTCCTGGAATTTTTTGTTTTAATAAATGATGGTAATGAAAAGGGGTGTTCACTTTGGTGTTCTGCGCTAAATTTGTTCAAAGTTTGCCGTCTTCCGACTCTTATTACTTCTTAGACATTCACCCGAAGACGAAAGCTGTGTTTCTTCTATTTCATTTTACTTTATTACAAATGCTAACTGTGTCGACTGGGTACATCAAGATGGCAATGGAAAACGTCAACATAGTTCTTAGCTTTTATGCCTTTTAAGTAAGAGTTGCCCATTCTTCAGATGTTTTGCTTATTTATATTTTTATTTAAATTTGTGATGACAAGACACGCCGACTTTATAGGGTCAATATTTTATACTCCCTCCATACAAGTCTAAGCTTCATGTTTGCTTTATCACACTTGCCGAGATGATATTTTGGCCATTGATAACTCAATATATATATAGATAATATTACTAGTTAGATCCCTATTGAAAAATACTTTTAATTGAATAAAATGTTTATTGTTTTTAATGATATGTTTTTGATCAAATTATTATCTCAAATAGTGTCAAAAAACAATAAGGTTCACTACTTTTCTTGTTTGGGTAGATATAGATGAATGGAGTAACTCTGAAAGAAACCGCCTACTACCTTCGAATGTGTTGTATATTGTTGCATAGAGGGATTATTAATCAATAGGTAATTCTTTGTAAAATAAAGTCTCCTAGTAATGGTTTCCGATCTAGGTAGCATGGGCACTTTTCCTAGCTAGCATACCCGTGTAGTACGTTGTGTCTGGTATCGAGAAATACGTGTCTAATATACACAAAAACCATGTCCAATATGATATGAATTTTCTGGCCTTTTAAGGTCAACTCAATTATACAATAATACTGAATGACCCTGTTCTTGATAAAACCTATATTTTATTGATTATTAATAACAACTATATTGTTATTTACTTTCATATAAAATACTTTTATTTTTTAGTATTATTTTATTTATTGTACTTAATATTTATATTTTTAGTTATTTATTGTCCGCGTCCCCGTGTCTTATATTTTAGAGCTGTTGTGTCACCGTGTCCGTGTCGTACCCGAGTCTATTTGTGTCTCTGTGCAACCTAGTAGTTTCTGATAGCTCTTGGTGAGGGGGCTGAAAGATTCAGTTTATGCCACGTCCTATTTAAACTTTTTACATTTAGCCATATTTTTGGTGTAAGAGGTTGTCATAAAAGAAACTTTCGTTGTCTTTCGTCATTCTTTATTAAGACGTGCCTGCAGCTCTTATTATGTGTTTGAAAGTATGTTGTATTATTAAGTCTTTTTTATCAGGAACTATGTTTAAATAGCTTACGCAATGCTGTGTTTGGATAGCAAAGCTTTGAAAGTTCCTTTGCTACTTTTCCTAATCTTGGTCTATGAAAATAGAAGTTCTAAAACAGGGGAACTATTTGTTCCTCAAGAAATCTTCCCAGGCACTATGAGAGCACATTTTGGGAACTTTATCTCACATGAGAACTGCCAGAGGACTTTGTTGGAGGTTGGATAGTTCCCATCTGAAATACAACTCATTTGAAGTTCTCTCTTTACGAAGTTCTTGAAACCTAATGTAGGTTCTTAAAAGGTTCTTCATATGGAATATCTTTAATATTTCAAAAAGTCCCTATTTAAACACATTCCAAATGTGTTTGCGCCTTTTCTTTTCACATAAACAACTATTTGACACCTTTTCTACTATTTTGTATTTAGCTTAGACTTTTTTATCTTTGATTTGATTTGGGTCATGGTGTTAGGCTGGGTGGGCTACTACGATTTAGGTAAACTCAGCTCCGCCATGGTGGGGAGAGAGATAAAAACTACCCACATTGATAATCTGGCTTGAAGCTTTTGTTTTCATCTGTGCCCTTGTGTAGTTGAATTCACCGTGAAGCTCTTCGTTTTGATTTATGGTACTCTTGGTTGTTCAATTTGACATTAATGATGGACCTAGTACTTTGAATGTTGAAGCTGACCATTTTTTTCGAAAGAGATAGTGATATATGTTGAGGGCGGAGGTGAAGATGGTCCATGGTTACTGTCATGTTCGGAAAGGAGGTGGGGGCAAAAGGAAAGTGCTTATGGGGGTTCTAATGTGTGGCGATGAGAAGGGATGAACTTGAAAAGGGGGAGAGAGAGAGAGTCTGACCATATGATAGGAAGGAAAATACTATAATATTTGGGTGTTAGGATTGGGACATAGTGGGGTTGTGGGTAGTGAGTCGGCGACGTTTTGAGTAGTTTGTGGTGGACAGTCTCATGATTAGTTTTGGTGATGACATGTGAGACCATGCACTTTTTACTTGGTGTTCTAGAGTAAGATTTCAGATTAAACACGTGGGGTTGTATCAACAAAAGTAGGAAAAATTGGTAAAAAATACCTTATAAGTACCACTTTTTACAAATATAAACTGTTTATAAAAAATAACTACCTTATAAGACTTTTTGTTTACAAATCCATACCAAATCGAATATCCCAAATCTTATAAGGTGTGATAGGTTGATTTTTTTAACCTTTTTACAATTTTACCCTAAAAAAACTCATCTTAACAAATTTTCCCCTTCCACCACCACCACCACCCCCCCCCCTACACATTCCACCACCACCATTGCCCCCCACCATCACCCCAACCCCTTCTAATTAATACGACCACCCTCATTCCACCGCCACCACCCTCCTTCCAACTTGACCCTCCCCCATTCAACCACCACCCCCTTCCAACACTATCTCCCCTATTCCAACACCATCCACCCACCTTCCCAGCACGAACCACTCTCATTCACCACCACCCACCGTTTGCTTTGCTGGCAACAAAAAACCCCCATATTGTAGGGTTGTCACTGCTATGTGACCCAAGATGGTCGGAAAGAAAACCCTAGGTGGCCGTGCACGACCTTTCATTACCAAAAATGTCCTTTATCACAAATTGTGGAAAAGACGATAAAAAAATACGGAATAAAAATGTCAGATTTTCGCGAAAATAAAGAACAAATGAAAAACGAAGCCTAGGATCGGATACAAGGGAATTTCCAGTTGGGTCGGTAATTGTTTATGCCGAAAAAGTTTTCCGGTCACTATTAAGGTGTTGGCAGTTGGAGAAGAGGTGGTGGTGCAACAATGGCAACAATGAGTATAAGGGTAAGGGGAAAAGGGGAGGAAAATGATATTTAGGAGGGCAAATTGGTATAAGTGGTGGAAAATCACTTAAGGTATGGATTTGTTATGACTTCATATAAGGTAGTTATTTTCTAGTAAATAGTGGTCATTATAAGGTACTTTTTACCAAT
The DNA here is from genome assembly GCA_901111285.1 of Corrigiola litoralis. Classification (NCBI taxonomy): domain Eukaryota; kingdom Viridiplantae; phylum Streptophyta; class Magnoliopsida; order Caryophyllales; family Caryophyllaceae; genus Corrigiola; species Corrigiola litoralis. The sequence continues at coordinate 33,437 of CAAKMY010079762.1, read as the reverse complement.
TTTTCCACAAAAGTATTATAGGGCTTTGAAATCATTTTCATTAGGCAGGTGATTATTTGCTACAAATTCATTTTCGACTTATGCCAGACTGGGGAGGCAAGATTGGGTGTGAACCAAGGGTCTTTTTCGACAACCATATGGGCTGTATTTTAATTATAATTAGGTAGTGCAAAGTCCATTAATATTAACACAAAATACCTGAATTGGTAATAGAACATTTTTCCAATCTATACAGGATATCATTCTTGATAACTAGGCAGAACAAAAGTTCATTGGCACTCAGATGGGATCTTGTTGGACAAAAAAAATAAAATAAAAAAATTAAGGAATCAAGAACGGGTTTGGAATCAGTTAAACCAATACCAGATGTTTGGTTTAAAATTTTGGGTCCTGAAAACCAATCCTTAGGGCCCCATCGAAACAAACCATTATCTGTCTCTCATATCAGTCAACCCAAACAGTAGCAAGAAGATAACTGAAAAGCAACAGCCATATGGTTTGTCCAAATGTAGAAAACAAAAGGAGATAGAGAAACAATCACTTTGATCGCGACCTCTCCGACTTGTATCACTAATATTTCTATCCAATAAATGCGCCATATTGCATATTACCATTAATACAGATGGAGTTACGACAAATGACAATCACAAATCAGTTACTTGAGAACTAGAAGTGGACATTTGGGGGGAGAGAAGAGAGACCAGCAATTTAAGGGATGATGATTATATGATTTGCTCATAAACAAAAGAGATTAGTTGGTTTTATTACTATTATTATCCTCTATACCAATTTGTGAACCAACAGCCACCTTCTGGTTTTACTTGTATTGAGAGCGAAGGTCACCACCAATCTGGCCTCTACGAAGATCAAAAATATGTTATTTGTGAGGAGCTATGTGCTTATTGGACTTGACTATTAGGGCATAGGGGGGATTTTGTACAAGCTTGTTCAACTAGTCCAAAAAGCTGTCAGACATGTGGAAGATAGTTTTAAGTATGTGTATAATCATATGTATTGTCCATAAAAATCATAGGCTACCAGGGGTAGCTTTAATTGTTTGAATGGAAGTTGACTTCTTCTGGTTTTGAGCTTTAATTGGTCAAAGGATCAGGGACTGGACAGAATATTGCGTACATGATTGATATCTGATTGTATATCTTATCGTGGTTGTCCTTGCAACCCCTAGCTGCCTGCCCATTTAATTGATTTACCTTATACGTAGTACCTCGTTAGTGTAGTCAAATTGAAAAACTGTACTCTCATCTTTATGATGAATAATATTGACACCATTCTTCTGATTCAATCTTAAGAGTTATCCAAACTATCTTTTGAATCATTTAGCTACATTTTTGAAATTTGTGTGCTAGTATCATTTTACCACAGTTGTGTTCATATTGTGTGCTATGTGTCTACAGTTGCTAACTTATGGGCGGAGGATGCCGTTTGCTGAGCTGTTTGCTAGGATTGATGCTGTAGATGCGAGCACGATAAAACGTGTTGCGAATCGCTTCATTTATGATAGGGTAAGGGTTATTGCCTGGTTCGGTGTTCGGATATACTGTATGCCAGTAGCTATGCGCTTTAGTTGTGGTAGGAAAACTTTCTCAACGCTCCTTATTTTATTGCAGGATATCGCCATTGCTGCCATGGGTCCTATTAAATACTTGCCTGACTACAATTGGTTCAGACGCAGGACCTACTGGAACCGTTACTAGATGAGCTTACTGTTCTTGTTTTTTCCTCTTTCCCTGAGGCTCGTATAAATGTTTTGTTGCCTTTTAATGCAACGAACGCCCCAAGCTGTGGGCGTCTCGCCGTCTCCATTTCCTTCTTGCCTTTTTTGGGTTTGACGATTTTTGTAACATTATTTGATCAGGCAATAAATTATACACCACATTCATTTTCTTTCTAGAGCAGCTTTTAATTTGACCTTTGGCATTAAACTCTTAATTAGTAATGTGCCAGCTGATGATTCTGTTGTGTATTTCATTTATTACCTGTATGATGTCCAATAACGTATGGTGTTGCCTTTATGTACTCTGAATTTCCTAGAAATGATGAAAGGCTGTTGATATTTTGGAACTTTTTTCGCAAATTATGCATCACACCGTCTGTTTGATGTTCAACACTAAAATGAATAGGAGGATTATATCGGTGAATATGTATATTATAGTCTGTTTAATATGTAAGTGACTTTACTTAGTGTGAATATAGTTTATAAATGGTGAATGTGTTCGCTATAACAAACACTTCTAAACCTCCCCATTTGGTTACCTTGATATGAATTGCATTTATAAGATTGATACAAGTTCCATGTGGATTCGATACCCTACGTCCCTAACTATATTTGTTGGAGTATTAGAATTAATTTACTTGACCACACGACTAAGTCTCACCACATGTTAATCTTTACCAAAGGTGATATTCCATCTGTTCGAGCAATGACTGGTTGTCTTAAGGTGTTTGCTCAGTTTTCTGATTTATATGGTAATCCACAAAAACTTTGCATCTACGTTGGTTGAGTATATGGGATGATCTGAAGGCTGATATGCTGAGAATTAATGGTTTTTTAGGGTTTTTTGCCTTTCAAGTATTTAGTGGTTATGCTTAATTCTACTAGACTTTATTCGGATTTGTATGCTGGCCTATTGAAAAGAATCAAGAATAAAATTCAACATTGGGCATGGTTTATTTTTTGTCTTATGCTGGCGAAGTTCAACTAAATAATTTTGTAATATTTGGTATAACAAATTCTAGTGTTCAACCCTGTTTTTGCCAAAGAGCATCGTGAAACATATTGCAAGTTTGTATAGGGATTTTCTATGGGGATATGAGTTGGTGGTAAGAGGATGGTGTTAATGAGATTGCAGACTTTGTTTAATTATTGAAAGAAGGGGAGGGAGTAAGAACAAGGCTGTGATGCTACAGTTGATGTGGAGGTTGCATACTGCTCAATCTGATGTCTGGTCTTGGTGGGTTAGACATTATTTGATAAAAGGTGTTTCAATATGGCAGGCCGAGACTAACATTATAGCTATTGTGAACTGGAGGAACCTATCTTAGAGATAATTTTCTTGAACTTGCAGGGGGGTATAATACGACAATTGCTCTCTTACAGGCTTGGACTATAGTTGGAAAATGCGGTGTATCTTCAGCTTAGGGCTTGTTTAGATAGTTAATAAGGTGTTCTTGGGTGATGATTGTCTGGGATCCACCAATCAGATTTAGACATGCTTTTTTCTTGCCACTCAAAACAACCTTGCTATAGTGGATAACATGGTTAGAAGCGGATGCATCAAGGTGAACATGCGTTGCTTGTTGGTAAGACAAAGTCGTATGGTCAACCAAATACTCCCTCCGTCCTCTAAAGATTGTCAACTTTTCAAAATGCAAAAAATTAAGGATCACAATTTATTTCTTTATCTTCTTCTTAAATGTTAGATTGCTTCCCCAAAAAAGATGATCAGTAACACCAAAATCTCTT
>CAAKMY010079762.1:0-27607 GCA_901111285.1 Corrigiola litoralis | reverse complement strand
TATTTACTTCCATTACCCCCTTAATAGTTTACCCTCAATCCAAGCGAGGTTAGTGTCATTGGTCATGATAATTCAGCCAGATGAGATAATTAATGTTCAAGCTGCCATATCTGGCAGAACCAAGCTTTCGTTATATAAGATGGTTTATAGACTCTCAAAGACACTGACTTTGTGTGCTCCCCCAAAAGATCGATCAGTTGGTGAATTTGTAGATACAATCTAATTGTGATGGTTAATTTCATGCTTATATCAAGCGACCCCATAAAAAGCCTGATATGATCGATTGTGCGTGTGACTGTGCAATCTTGCCATTGTACGTTCTTATGTGCATCTTTGTAGGTTTAAGGTGGCTCAAAAGCATTTGATGATCATGTTAGTGCTGACATGATCTTGTTATATATATCTGCACTGTAGTTGATAATGAACTACGGAGTATGTTCTATGGTAACCCAGAGAAGTACTAGGGCAATCTAGGTTGAAGAGTCTATTCGATCGAAAATGCTAGTACAATCAACATGCCTTCATCCTAATGATCACAACTCCACAAAAAGAGTACCCTACAGATCGATGAAAATTACTCCTACTAATCAGCCAAGGACGGTCTATTAAATATTGAATTAAAACCATCCAAGACCATCACATGTCGTATGAGATGATCACAACTCCACAAAAGAATTGAACCTTAAAATTCATTCTATGCTAGAAATGAATATGTGGCACTCGAGAATGTATATAACTATTATAATTGCGCGTGTTTGTTATAATTGAGATAAGGAGATTTTTTTTTTTTTTTTGGTTTAACCAAGGGTTCCACCACCGGAAATAGTAATTAATCCCTTTCGCTGCTATATTCAGATAGGTAAGGATCGAACCCATGATCACATGATTAAGGAGATATAAGGAGAGTGGAAAAGAGAGTTTATAAGAAATAAGTTATTGTCTCAAGTTTACCTAAGAATGGAAGCGAGTCTTTCCTAGCTAGTCGAAGCCATATGAGCGAATATGTGATATATGTATACATATGCATAAGCTTTTTGGCGTCTAACATCTTCAGAGTACCTCGATCAGTACCTTACACTGATACATGCATGGTATTGTATTTTTGAACTTCTTGATTAAATTGATTATTGATTTGAAGGGAACAATTTAACAAATTGTTAAATAGAACTAAGCCTGCAGGCTGCAACGCTGCAACACCTTACTCTTTTAAAGATATTTGATATTTATTTAATTAGATATCAAAATCAAATACATGAAGGAGAAATGGAGCTTAATCTGGTTTCAACTACCGTTTTCCATTCATATGTGGTCAAGTGAGCACATATTTGCTGATAAGAATCTCAACCTCATAATTGCTGTAAGTAAGCTCTTACCATTTAAGTGCCCATTATCGATTATATAAGAGCGTAGTTTAGTTAATTAGTAACAATCGAACTTATTGTCATATCTAGTCAAACCCATCCCAACACAAACAAGATCACTTATTCTAAAGTCATATCTCATCTCATATCAATCTCAACGTTTTTTACCTTCAAATATAATTTTGACATATATATACAAAGACTTACAATCGTTGCGGCAACATTTTAAAGTATAGAACATAATCTAAGTTGGGTAGCTAAATGGGTAAAGAGGTTCTCCTTCTATCATCTAAATCTCATTTTCGAATCTCGCTAGCAACAAAATGCTCAGGACGAGATATTTCTACCCTTATCTCCTAGGTCGAGTCGATCAACTTCAATTGGCTAATCTCCCTATAATCCTTTTGTTGGCTAGACTCTAGAGTCAGGACATGGATGTCCACTACACACCCAAAAGACTTCGAAACTATGGATATCAATGGGGCGGAACGGTAGTGGATATAAGCCTACCCATACCCATACATATCTACATATTTCATAGGAAAATTTCATAAATGGTACCCCGAGATTAGGCATAATTCACAATCGGTGTCCTCACATGATACCCATACCCATACATATTTATAAAATGCCCATACCCGCCCATATATATCTACAAAATGCTACCCATACCCATACATATCTACAAAATGCTCAAGATGAGATAATTCACAAAATCCTAACCGTACCCGCCACCCACCCCATCCCCACCTGCCTCACCCGGCCCACCGAGCCTAGTACTCACCCATTCAAATGATACCTATTTGAATGGTACCCGCCCCACCACCTATGACGAGTACAATATTCATTACCCATACCCACCTCATCCCCACTATACTAATACCCATACCCATCTCACTTAGAACGGATACGATGCGATGCGATGCGATACCCGCACCACTAACATTCGTACTTAGAGACACAAGATCTAACTAGTCTTTAACTGTAGTGGTGCAAAGTACCGACAACAGAAAACAAGTAGCGCAAAACAAACAACCACATCTCCTTGTCTCCCAAACTCATAGTTTAACCATATTTCCTGTGTGCCGCGCTTTTCTATTTTTCCGATCCAAACTTTCAATATATCCATAAACCCAACAAATAAAAACCCTTTTTATTGAATCCCAAACACTCAAAATATTATTAGCAGGGTGATGAGATGAGATTAGGGAAGCATAATCAGAAGCACCCATCTTCACTAAAGTTGGTAATTGTAGTGTCACTGTTAGGATTGGTGGGTGCTGGCGTCATCTTTGATGCATTGTGGGCCTCATCTTCTACTACCACGTCAGCTTTCCGTTACGTCAGTGATAGGTTGCCTCTTCAGCAGTCTCCCCGGCTTGATCTTCCCTTTGTTAAGAATTCTTCCGATCCTAAGGTCCTATACTTGTTGAGTTTATTGTTATTTTGTTTGTTGGTATGTTGTGATTGATGATGATGAGCTGGAAAGTGTTGGAAATTGGTATTGTGTGCATTGTGGGTTGTTTTGAATATTGGGGTTGCGGCCGAAAGTCTTGTATGAAATCGTCTAATTTTAGTCCTTTTTAAAGTGGTTACCTTTTGAACTGAAGTGGTCTTTCTTTTCTTATATTTATTAAGTTCATTGTTATTTCATTTGTTGGTATGTTGTGATTGATGATGATGAGGAAATGTTGGAAATTGTTAGTTTGTTTTGTTTGTTTTGTGGGTTGTTTTAAATGTTGGGATGAGGGCGGAAAGTCTTGTATGAAATCGTCTAATTTTAAGTTTAAAATGTGGACCTTTTTAAAGTGGTCGCATTTTGAACTTAAGTGGTCTTTCTTTTCTTATATTTATCAATTGCATTGCATTGCTATGTTTATTTGTTATTATGTTGTGGTTGATGATGGTGAACTGGATAATGTTGGCAATTGTTGGTTTGTTTTGTTGGTATTTGTGGGTTGTTTTGAACATGATTCGGGCATGGAATCTTGTATGAAATCGTCTATCTTTAAGTTGAAATTGAATCGTCTAGACCTTTTTAAAGTCGTCAAGTTTTGAACTTAACTGGTCACTTTCTGTAGTTTATTGATAAAAGAGTGATCACTTTTAACTTATTTAATGGCTATGTCGTTCAAATTGAATTGTCCAATTTGAAATTAGAAATTAGACCTTTTTGAAGTGGTCACTTTTTTTACGGCATTGATAGAAAAGTGATCACTTTAACTCATTTTGTGATTATGTCTATTTTTAAGTAGAAATTAGACTCCTTTTGTTGGTAATGTGTGATTGGGTGAGTTAAATGTAGTGTGGTTTTTCTTGATTAGGTTGGGCGAAAATTTGGGTTTAGACGGTCTTATGGTAGGACGGGGTGAGCCTCTTAGTTTACATTATGATGTTGTTTTCTGGATATATTGTGAGGTTTTGAGATAAAAAAAATATCCGTGTTATAAACTAAAAGAATGAACTTTTAAGATAGAATGCCTAGGAACTACTAGGTTGAATTTACTATATTTGTGGATCGAACAAAAGTGTGGTGTAGAGATTAGGTTACTTGAGGAGTTGAGGGCGTTATATTTTTGGAGGGTGGAGGTTGGGTTGGGGTTAGTCTCTTTGTTTGGGCGAAATATTAGTGAATTCACATTCTTTAGGAAGCGGGTTTTGATAAGAATCTCATTGTTGTAAGGAAACAGGATGTAGAGAATAGAGATGTAGACAAGGATCTTATAAGAAGTGAAGGAAATTGTCAGACTAGTAGTAGAAGTATCGTATATGAGCGTGGTTGTTGTCGAGAAGAATGCCATTTTGGGATTTTTCGCTGAGTACTAGCTAGCATCGCTCTTTTCTTCTGATAATAACTTAGTTTGTAGTCAAGGAAGTAGCAGCGTAGTATGACGAGCCTAAACCATTTTCTGTTATCGAAGAAAAACCTGTATACTTTGTCAATGTGGCCTAAAGTAGAAATACTTATTAATATCAAGGGAAACTCTGATTAAGGTGCAAGATGAGTCTCAAGTCCATCAACGACCTCCATTTACAAAGTTAGGCCAAGCCCTACTATTGATGATCCTTAATCCCTAGGTTTGCCATGTGGGGCGTAATCTCAATGCCAGCCAACCGACCAAATGACCTTTGGCTGCATTTATGTTTGCATTTACTTGCCTTTACTGGGAGTAGAACCACTGAATCTATATTACCTGCTTTCCAAATGTATAGTTATTGGATATGCATATGGCATCATGGTTTTTCTTCAAAGGGAATGACTAGCTGTAAATGGTAGAAATTGTCAGTATTTTCTTGATGTAAGTCGTATGTGTTTGGGATTGGCATATTATTCTAAATGTGGTGTGTTTTTCTCAAGAAGTCAGCTATGAAAGTTGATTGGCCTAATGTAGCAAATTGAACTGATCTTGTTATGTGGTACTACTTTGCTTTACTGTAGGTAAAGGATAAAAGTCCTAAAAATGGTGCTCCAGGGAGAGTGCTTTCAGCTACATTTGCTGACTTACCAGCACCAGAACTACATTGGGAGAAGATGGCATCAGCTCCTGTGCCACGTCTAGACGGGGCTGCCATACAGATTCAAAACCTTCTCTTTGTCTTTGCTGGATATGGAACTATAAATTCTGTGAGTTTTGTTGTTAGTATGTGCCTATTAGTATGAAGCTTTATCTGCATTGCCACTGCAGCAATCGACATGCTCGTTCCATTGCCAAATACTTAAGCTTGTTTGTTTTAAATGATTTCTGGGAGTTAAAGTGTGGTACCTTGCTAAGTTGTTCTTGTCAGTTGTCACAGATTCTGATGTTCTAGTAAGCTTGTGACTTATAAAACTTATGCATGTCATAAATTCAATTCACTTCATATCTGGTTCTTTAAGTCCTTATTTCAACACTAAATATGTAAAATTACAGCATATATATCACATAAAAGGCCAAATCGTCCACAAAACAACGTTTAACACCACAGATATCTAATGAACAGCTACATGCAAAAAAAATCTCCATAAAACTTGCAGCAAACAATCAGGTATAGTCTAAGACAACTAATCATACAGAGTTATACAAAAAAAGCTAATATACAACAATGAACCATTTATATGTAAAACAAAGCATGGCATACTAACATACACATAACAGAAGATGAGAGTGATAAGGTCGAGCCATCGAGGAGGCGCACAACAGAAAAAGAAATAGAAGAAAACTGATAACCAGAAGAAAATTGATCACCAGAGCAGCGAGAGAAAACCGAGGAAAGACTAACATAGACAAAGAAAATGGAAGAAGCAAACGGACAAGAAGAATGAGTGGACTGGAGGAGCCAATCTGGTCGATGGAAGGAAGAGCAGCAGAGATTTCCAGTTTAGGGTTTATAAGAAGAGCTTTCAATACAAAAATCACGTGCTGCACCAAAACATAACATAGAGAGGCCAAGCATTTCTTTATCCACATTTCCTAATCTGACGCCCAGCTCGCCTCATACCGCTTTATGCCTCACCCTGAGACAGTCGCCTTAAAGGCGCCTCAAGGTACCTACAATGCCTCACACACCCTGATGCGTTTTGGCTGGCACTTGCGCCTCACGCCTCAGGCGCGCTTATTAAAGCACGGGGTAGCTACCGTTCAAGATACAAGAACCATCACTTGAGCTAGTCAGCTTTTTCAGGAAAGGATTTACCTCAATATTTCTCCAACTATGCTGTTCTTCTGCAGGATTTTTTATTCAACTTATGATGCTGGATGTATTCTTCTCTTATGACTTTTTCTTATTAAATCTAATCTATTATCATCCACCAAAGCTGGGACAGGAGGGTGAGGCAGTCTGTTCCTGTACCTAGGAATATGCCTGGGAAACAATAGTGACATAAGCCATGTTGTCAATAAGACCTGCAAATCAGACTTCTGACTGCCTCAAATAGAAACTTATTATGGATTTTTCTACTATGCTTGATAGCATGGAAATATGAGAACTTTCGCAAATGTGTGACATGGAGTCCCATCAAATAAAATAATAGCTTTGATTGTATTATTTCTTTTCTTCACTAGTTTTTTAATTTAAGACCATAGGAGTATCTGTCCTTACTTGTTTATGCATGCTTTCAGGTGCATTCCCATGTTGATGTGTACAATTTTACTGACAATACTTGGGGAGAAAGTTTTGATATGCCAAAGGAGATGGCTCATTCTCATTTAGGAATGGTAACAGATGGGAGATATATTTATGTAGTCACTGGACAGTATGGTCCACAATGCAGAGGGCCTACTGCTCGTACATTTGTGTTGGATACTAAAACGAAACAATGGAAAGACCTCCCCACTTTGCCCGTCCCTAGGTAGGTTTATTAAGCCCAGTATTTAATTTGCAATGGTGTATACTTCCATGAACGTATGAACTGTCCTTTAAGGAACTTGTTTGTTGGTTTACTTTATGTTGGTTATTTCCAAACTAAGTAGCGTGCTTCAAATATTCTGCTAATTCCCTTGGCTTATGAGTTTATTGTGGTTCAAATGAGTGAACTGCATCTTGGAACTGATTTTCTCATTAAAGCTAAACAAAATTTTGATGCCGCATATTTAATACTGTTCTGCTCAGTATGGACAGCAGTCTCTATCCCAAGGGATCTAGGGTACTCTAAATGTTGCTGTTTATGACTGATGCCTTTATACCTTCCCTATCAGCATATCTTTCCAAAAAAATATAAGGTTGTATCGTGATTCTATTCAGGTATGCACCAGCTACCCAACTTTGGAGAGGAAGGCTCCACGTCATGGGAGGCAGCGGCATAAATCGATATACACCTGAGTTAGATCACTGGAGTCTCGCAGTGAAGGATGGCAAACCATTGGAGAAGGAGTGGCGATCTGAAATACCCATTCCTAAGGGTGGGCCTCACAGGTTTTGACTCATGTCTTTGTCAAAATTTCTCTTCAAATAAGTCAGAACTGTTAGAACTTCTTAGATTCTTTATGGGTTAAGGCAGCGGGGGTTTTTGGGGAAAGTCCTATTTTGAGGTTATGACTGAATTGGTCTGACCTGTAGTTAGCTGTCTTCTGAGGATATTGAGATATTCGTTCCTCCATTGTACTATTTGAATCTTTATATAAACTTTTCTTATCCCAAAATATAGGTTCTATTGACAACAGTAGCATCATTCAGATTACTACGTTTTGCTTGGCTATGAAAAATCTGAAATGATACATTTAAGTTTTTTCTACTCTTCAGTTGAGTTTTCATTTTGCCATGTCTGTCACTTTGATACATGGCACTATGCATTACCATTTCATCCATTAAATGTTCTTGTGAACATTTTGTCAGGGCATGTGTTGTGGTTGATGATAGACTACTGGTCATCGGCGGACAAGAGGGTGACTTTATGGCGAAACCTGGCTCACCAATATTTAAGTGCTCTCGCAGACATGAAGTAAGTTTAGAACCCTGTCCCAAACATAATTCTTTCTTATTCTTGCCTAATGCCTATAAGATTGGACATATGGGATGATATCTGTGCTTAGTGTTCGGTGTTCCTTTGGATAAATGAATAGCGTTTATTTAACTGCGCTCTGGTTAGATGCCTAGGGAAGTATCACATTTTTCAAGCTTTGGTATACTTCTGTGGCAGTTGCAGTATCAACCACAGTATACATTAAGTACTTTCGTGTGCGTGTTTTGTCTCTGTGGCAGTCAACAAAGATTTTATTAGTTGCTTGTTCTTCTGTAATTTTCACACTCAAGGTTTCTAGTCATAACTCAAACTGGTATGCAACTTTTTTATCCTTGATTCCTTTTACAAAATTGAGTTCTTTCTGGGATTTGGTCAAAATATCATTATTTTAAATATTTTATTGATTTGCAACATGAAGGATGTTTGACAATATTCGATCACAGCAATAATGAAGATTGGATTTTGAGTAACTAATATCTGTTGCTTTTTACTTTCTGTGGCTGAATTGGAGTAAGTGACAATATCCAGAATGGGAATCATGTGGTTGGCTAGGGATGGGGGGATTTTGGACCGGGGACTGGTAGTACCCACTACCCAGGGCTTGAATCTTGATGACTAGGTCAAGACTATTGGGGAGGACTGAGGCATGTCATGTATAGGGAACTACTCATAATATTATATTTAAGAAGTTTGAACTTGAACTTCTAGTTCCTGCAGAAGATATAGACTTGTTCCCTTGAAGTGGAAGGTCTTGCCGTGTGTATCACGTTGACATACTGCTAAACCATGAACTACTCTTAAATTGCTCAATGATATCCGTTGAAGTTTAGAAAACAAAGTCGGAGAAATTACATTCGTTGACATTTCTTAGCTTGACAGGCATATGAGATTCCTGACCGAGTAAAAATGCATTTGTGTTGTTAAATGAGCACCTGGAAGCAAGGCGAACAAGTCCCTTGTGTTATTTATGTAATTTATGACTTGTTTATATCCCGAGGAACAGACTTCTGATGCAGAGCAATGTTTTCATTTATAGGTAGTATATGCTGATGTTTTTATGCTGGATGATGAGATGAAGTGGACAAACTTGCCTCCCATGCCAAAGCCAGATTCCCATATAGAGTTTGCTTGGGCTTTGGTGAACCATTCTATCATCATTGCTGGAGGTACAACTGACAAACATCCCGTCACTAAAAAGATGATCCTTAATGGAGAGATTTTCCGGTTTAATTTAGACACAATGGTATTTTAACTACTTTCGTGGTTTTTTTTACTAAATTTTCTACGTGTTCTATGATTGCTAGCTGCCCTTAAGTTTTGATTACTTTGCTATTTATCATGGCCTGTATAGTTGCATTTGCTCATATCCTTGTTCATTTGTTGGCCTGTTACAGAAATGGTCAGTGATAGGGAAGCTTCCTTACCGTGTTAAAACGACGCTAGTTGGATATTGGAACGGTTGGTTATATTTCACATCTGGTCAGCGTGACAGAGGGCCTGATGATCCTGCCCCAAGAAAGGTTGTTGGGGAAACGTGGAGAACAAAATTGAGCTTCTAGTTGAACCTTCTCGAAATGTTAAAATTATTTGTAGGGCATAGTTCATGTATTAGTCATTGTTAGATATCTAACTGAAGCTGTGAAACAATTTTCGTTTCGTTTCTTCAGCACAGTCCAAAGGTACAAACTCGGGAATACAAATACGAAGATGAAAAATCAATTTATTTTATCTCAATCATGTATATCTTGTAAACATTGTTTGATGAGTTAGTGTGGAGTAAAAATTGCTGGATAGGCATTATGATTTTGGCTGGAGTCCACGACATTCTGTAGTCAATCTTTTGGAATACCCGTTTTCCCGCAGTAACCAGAAGATGTTGTATGTCTTGAAAACTAAGAAAAGTCAAGATTTATTACTGTTTCTTCAATCTAGCTGAATTCAAAATTTTTTGTTTGCAATGCTCTTCGCGTGTGTTGCCCCCTAATTGCTATTATGAATCTGAATCAGAGATATGATCACTTGCAGGAAAAAAAAAAAGAAGGATTTTGTGCTAAGCATAATCTAGCTAAAAAGTCAACATAAATCTAGTATTTTCTTGGAAGCTACCTATGGAGAAATGTTCTTCACAAACGTAATTTGTATTCACATTCTAAGATACGAGCCAAGCTAATTACTGTACAATTGGTGCTTCATATGTTCTTTTGACATTGGAAGACCAGCAGAATATACATTGGTCTTCAATTGTGCCAAGTAAACATGACAGGCATCAGATGAAGCCATATTTTTCTGGCAATGCTTAGAATGGTGGACTTAAATCAGGACCTTGTCTTTCTACAAAATGATCATCTTCAGTTACAGCACAAGTGCACAACCATACAGATCTTGGAGAAATGTATTGATTTCATGGTGTAAACTCCTAGTCATGTGCTCACTCTCAATGTGCACCTACACTTCCATCTCTCACTTCCCCGGTTACATCACGAATATAGTGCTTTCCTTTTCAGCCACCAACATCATCTATAATGTACCCAACCTACTCCATGACATCTCATATATTGCATCATATAATGTACAAGTTTTCTACATAGACACACTGCATAGAGCAACATTGGCCATTATACTTCGAAGATTTTTAAGTACTGGTAAACCGAAGTTCCACAAGAAAGAGCTCACCATCAAACCTCAGACCAGATGATTCTGCTGGCAGGAGTACTCCATCTACCATTCCACCGAACACATACACATAACGGCCTGAATGATCCGCACATGCTGCGTGAAACGAGCGGGAGTTAGTGTTATATCCGTGGGATTTAATACTCCTCCACATTCTTGTGAGCATTGACCTCGAGCTTGCGGAGACGGAGTGCATTTTGATGCCAGGTACTGAGTTCAAATCCAACAACCAAAAGTCGTCTTTCCGTCGTCTCAGGGAATCTTCACCTCCATAAATTAGCAGGCCTCCTCCTAGGATAAGTGTTGCTGAATGACCGACTCTAGGGAGGGAAGCCCCCCTAGGAACATTTTGTTCGTCAACTAGAACCTTCACCCATTTCTTGTAACCCTCAGAGGCATCAAATAGCCAGACGTCATCAAGAACATCATAGCCCGATCCCCTACCACCAAAAAGTACAGTTCTTGTACCATCAATACTAGTTAAAGTATGTCCTGAACGCGCTGGTGGTGATGGATGGGTCAGAACTTCATGCCAAGTTCCATGGCAGTAGTTCTCTGAGAGTTCCAGGATCCACATGTCTCCCAATCTAACACCATCTAGGCCTATGCCTCCATGAATTAGCATTCTCCTGCCATCCATGCAGCATCCAGCATGAGCCCCTCGGGGTGGTGGTGATGCTGAGCCCACATCCAGCAGCCTCCATAACAATGTAACGGCAAATGTCTCATTTTGCACTAGTTTTCCCACCCATGTGTCATTTTGACGAATACCGTGATCATTGATTCCCCCAAAAACAATCAGAAAGTCACCTGTTACCACACAGGTATGCCCAAAACGTCCAGTAGGAAATCCTGAACTCACTTTCTGCCATTTCAATATGTTTCTATAGTCAGAACCAAGGTATGCGACCCATGTATCATCACGATGCCGTCCTGAATGTAAAAGGATAACTTCTTTAGCAAAAGCAATCACAAATTAACAAAAGTTTTTTAGCAAGCCAGCTTAACAGCAGCATACTAGACTACTGTAACACACAATCAGCATAGAAGCTATCATGCTTCTAGGGAAAGCTTGAAGTACATTTTATTGTCCTCAGCTGTATGCTGAAGTAGCATGGTAGAGGATTGAGTTGGTTAAGTCCTTCAGATAGTGGCATGCTAATTTGTGAAAGCAGTATAAAGGTCCCTGACGACTAACTAACAGGCTGTTTAACATAAATATCTAGTGTTAATTTCAGGAACATCTGAAGCATGCAAAGCCAGCATTATAACTTCATTTCGTCCACAAGACCGAGGACCATAGAATGAACTACACCTATAAGAGACAAGTTCTACATCAAAACTGAGGATAGAGGAAAAAGGTTATGTAGTGTCAGGTATCAACATAATGAGTATATACCAATGCATTTACATAAAAAAACAGAGCAGCTAACATAAGTGAAGTATAGATCTTCTTAACACGATTTTTGAACATCTACATGTAGCTTCAGTAATTTGACCTAGTAATATTCAGATATCAGTAGTGATAAGATGTCTAAGTTCACTGGAAAGGGATCGAATATCGCCAATCAAAGTTACTAGCATCTTTTCTCGTGTCACACTCAACCAGTATGGCAACTCCTGCATGTTCTCAACATGAAGTGAAGGGTTTAAACATTCCTGTCACTCATCTTTTCAAGTATCCTTTGGTAACCCCTTCAAGTTTTCCAATGAATTGATGGGCTCAAGTCTTATTTTTTCAAGCATTAAGCATCACTTCCATATAGGAAAAATCCTCAATTTGATCCACAGTACATCTCAGGACACCAACTCAAGTGTCACTGATATACATGGGACTATGGGAGCATACCCAACGCGCACACGCTTTTACCCGCGTCATATTCAGTTTACTCAGCTATAATCAGTGATCACTAATCATACACCCAGGAGGCAAATGCTCCTTCCATCCCAAATCGTAAGCGATCGATATTCGAAACTTTGATTGGATCCATTCACTAAAAAGAATCGATTCAATACAAGTACCAATTTAAACCCACTTTACACATAGCACATTCTTGAATCAAGCCTCAGCTATTCAGCATCCCACCTTTCTTGACTAACTAAACAATATGGGACAACCCACACCAAAGAGGTTACTCCAGCATTACCAATGTCACTATAGCTACCCAAGATCCAACCTTTCTTAACTAACATATGCCAGAAGAACACACTCAACTACCCAAGAATCTAAAATCCTCCTACATATAGAAAACTCAACATTGCCAAATACTGGTACTTAGAACCATCACAAAGACATGATCAACCGACCTATCTTCATCCAAAAAAGCATAACAAAAACAATATAATCAAAATGAATACAATTGAGATTACAAGACCAAATATTTGACATGGGTAAGTCAGAAACTAACCTCCTTCACATCCACCACCAAACAAGACCAAGCAATTAGACACAAAATTAAGAGAATGAGAAGCTCTAGGACAAGGCACCATATTATCAGCAGCTGGGTCAGTCAACCTTAAGCAAGAAACAGCACCCAACTGAGCCACATGCTGGTACAGCTTCTTCCATGTCATAAAACTTCCATCATCATTTATAACAAATGAAGAAGATTTCAGAGCATCAACACAAGTGACCCCCCAGTCTCTCCTACAAATGGCCTCCCATAAAGTATCAGATGATGCAAATGAGCTGAACTTCTTGCAAGTCTGAGCAAATGAAAGGATTGAGTTGATTGGTAAGAGTAGCAGGATTGAAAAAAGGTGGTCTTGAGCTAAGCTAGAGAGCTCAGCTTCATTGTGCAAAGAATGCTCCATGGAGCTATGATGGATGGGACAAAAAGATGCAGGTCTTTTTGGTTTTTGATGAATGATTGAAGGATGATATAATATATGCTTTGTGAGTATAATTGTATATATCTCTTTCAAAGTTTATGGCAAAATTTGGTGAGCAATCAAGAAGCAGGAAGTGTGTCACTTGTGCTCTCTTTTGGTGAGCTAGTGAGTCAGTGAGGTTTGGCATGTAGCATGCCTCTGCCACGAGCCTTTCTATGTTTTGTTCACAGTCAAGGGGGGCTCACTTGAGGTATGTAACCTCGAGGTAAACGGGAAATCTCCCATCAGACATCACACCAAATTTGCTCTTACAGTGGAAGATGGTAACTAGTAAAGATTAACAAAACTACTGCTCAATTATCCAATATGTTTGTTTGCTTTCTTGGTTGATAAGGAGGCGCAAAGGTCGATATAGATGGAGAAGTTTCAATCATGTACGTCTCAATAGTTCGAATGGATGTTGATGTATGTTAAAATATCCGAGTGCTTTCTTTGTTTTTGGTTGATTAAGAGGCGCAAAGGTCGATATAGATGGAGAAGTTTCAATCATGTACGTCTCAATAGTTCGAATGGATGTTGATGTATGTTAAAATATCCGAGTGCTTTCTTTGTTTTTGGTTGATTAAGAGGCGCAAAGGTCGATATAGATGGAGAATTCTCAATCTTTTACGTCTCAATAGTTCGAATGCACATTGATATTTGTTCAATTTACTGATTTCTTTCTCAATTCTTGAAATAAAGAGGCGCAAATGTTGGTATAGATGGAGAAGTCCCGACCAAACTCCCAATCTTTTACGTCTCAATACTTCAAATGGACATTGATATCTTCTCAATTATCCGGATTATTTTCTTTATTCTTGGTTGATAAAGAGGCGTAGTCTCTTTTGAGACATGATGAAATTAGAACGATAAAGAGGTGTAAAGGTCGATATAGATTGAGACGACCCAATAGTTTAGGTCGATGTATATGAGATGTGAACTTAATCTTGATTACCATCTTCTGAAAATCTTACTAGAATCTTTTTTATGTAAGAGTATAGTATAGTGTGATCTAATTGTATGAGCATATGTAGTGATGCATGTGTATCTCACTTGCTATTTCTACACTCTCAGTTACTCCCTAGTCAATTTTATGATCATGAGAAAAATGTTACAAATTATATCTTCATCTTTACATGATTCTATATCATCCTTATGTTTTTTTTTTCTTACTTCAAACATGCAAATTTATATTTACTAGTTATTGTAAAGAGTTACCGCATTAGTACAACCAACTTAGGTGCCCCCTAATACTAGGGGGGGGGGCAGGGCACCAAAGATAGCCTTGAGATATACACAAATTTTCGTGTATTACCGTAACACCAGCTCATCTAAGTGAGTTGGTGTTACCCACCAATGAAAATCCTCAAAACTGCCAACTAATAAGTAGGACTAGGAGACTTAAACTTGCAAACTAGTGTAGTTTAAGAGCCATCAAGCTTTTTCTTTTATAGTTTAACAACCGTTAATGTCTCAAACCTTTATTTTTCTTTCTTGGCAGGTAAATAGTTTCATTGATTTAAATCTCATACGACCTGCAATATATCTCAATGTCAAACGAACATATATGAAACAAAATCAGAAATAACTCAACTCTAAGAAACCTTCAATCATTGTAAAGTAGATATGTCTTTTTAACATTTCCTCTACCATATCGTTGATTATTTATACTCTTATACAACCTTCCACGTGGGTGTCTATATATTGAATTATTGATCCATCAAAATTATGGAGAGAAAGAAATTGGTGTGACTCTGTCAATTTGCACGTGGTAATCTAAAACCTCTTGTATGATCATATAAGGTACCATCAACGGACTTACGAACTCCGACGAGGAGAGATACATATAATTCCACAAAGGGAATAAATAAAATCTCATAAAGAGGAGAGACTAAATTATTCAAGACTAGGATAATTAAAATGAAGCTTAATTAACTTATATAAGATATGCATTTTTTTTCTTCTTATACTTCCTCCTTTCAGTGGTTTAATTTCTTCCTTTTTTATTGCACAGTTTTATTGTGAAAGGAGATGTAGTTTATAAGTAACTGATCGAGCAGGAATTATACCATGCTCCCAAGAGCATGCGCTTCCACTATAATTTCTTGTATTTTTTGTCCTTTTTTGTATCTTTTCAAATTATGTACATGAAAAACACTTAAAGGTACAAGAACTTTGGGGTGGGAACACATGTTTCCGGGAGCATCTAATAATTTGCCATAACTGAGTAATTAATTAGCAACGGATGAGAGGGGGGGACTGATTGGGGAAAGGGGATAATCATAAATAGTGGAACCTGGAAAATGTTTTATCGGAGAAGATCGAGGGGAGATATCTTGAAATTTGGTATATCTTCATCTTTTTACTAGAAAAGAAAATTTAAAGAAATGAATGAAAATAAGATACGTACAGTATTGAGTGAAGTGGAGTGAACTATATATCACCCTCACAAAATTTCTTATTTCATAGCTCTTGTAAACATTTTCTACGTACATTAAAACAACCAACTTAGCGCTCCTAAGATAAGAGATCATACTAGTACTAGTATATATATAGAGATTATCGTACATTGGAACTTATAGAATAAACTACGATACAATTTATACAAAGCCAATCTGATTCTTGTTACAGATTAATTTTGAGAGGTCAACTTTTTTTTTTTTTTTTTTTTTTTGTAGAGATTTTAGAAGAATCCAACAAGAATGTCTGGTTCAAGAAATCATAGAATTCCATGCGCAGCTTGCCGTTATTACAGAAGAAGGTGTCAAGAAGACTGCTTCTTCTTACCTTACTTTCCTTTAACTGCTCGTAAGGAATTTACAGCTGTTCACAAACTCTTTGGAGCTAATAATTTTAAGAAGAAACTAGAGGTATTACTCTCTGATACTACTGTACGTCCAGTAAACTTCTTATCATGCATGTGAATATGTGATCATTTATGCAACATATTTCCCGCTTTCTTACAGAATTCGTTGCAAATTGCATGCTTAAGATTGTAACTACCACGTAGCAATGTAGTACTACGTATCAATCAATGCTGTGATTTGTCATTCTCTGCCAATTTTTTTGAAAATGCATCACTAGCTACTGCAAAGTTCTTAACCACTCACCAAATATATAAAGAGAGAAAAATTCCATTATGATTGTTAAGTCGTAGGCTTTCTTGGAAAAGAAGGGAAAGTTAATCAAAGCTTATCTTGGTCTGATTCAAGATTTTAAGTATATGAGTTACTGCATGCCCAACTACTTTCACTGTTTTCTTTAACTTTACTGGAAGCTAAATGATCAAAGACGATAGTTAAACTGTCAATCATGAACAACTTCTGCATGAAAATATGAACGATATATGTGAATGCTTTTTGTTGTTTATGACTTCTTGTTTCCAAGATTGTGTTTTCTTTCATGTTTGGTGCCCTGTGTTTCGGGCTAATCTAAATTTGATGCCCTGTGTTTTGGACATTCCAAGTGTAGTGCCCCAACTTTTCAATATAATTCTTGTTTAGTGCCCTACACACAAACGGCGTTAATTTTTCGGTTAAAATAGTGACGTGGATGAAAAAAAATAATAATAAGTCCAGAAAATTAAAGAAATAATAAAAAAATCCAGAAAAATAAAAAAAATATAGAAAATTTCTTTTAAATAAATAAAAATTCACAAAATCTTTTAGTAAATCACAAAAATTACAAAAAAAATCACATATAATCTTAAAAAATAAAAAAAATTGCAAAATATTTCGTAAAATCCCAAAAAGATAACAAAGAGACCAAAAAAAAAAAAGAGACGAATATTATGTACCATAGGATCAATACTTGTAATTTTCACAGGTGGAAGGTGTTAATTGCTTGGTGAATGTCTGTTGGAAATACTTGTCATTGTTAAGCATTTTTTTTGAATGGTCTGACGTTTTTCGGAATTTTCTAGAAATTTCAGAATTTTTTGAGAGCATGATTGTTTTATTTTCTAAATTTTCTTTAGGATTTTTTTTTTGTGATTTCCTTGAAAATTTTGGTAATTTTTTTCTTTTTAAGGAATTTTTCTAGGATTTCTTTTTAAATTTTTAATTTTTTTGGTTTAATTTTTTTATTTTATGTAATTTTTGTGATTAACCAGAATTTTTTTGGGAATTTTATTTTTTTTATATAACTTTTTAACTTTTTTTTGAATTTGTTTGTGATTTTTATGGATTTTTTCATTTTTTTTATGGAATTTTCATATTTTTGTAGATCCACGTCGTAATTTTAACGGAAGTAGTTAACGCCGTCTGTCTGCAGGGCACTAAACATGGATTATATTGAGAAGTTGGGGCACTACACTTGGAATATCCAAAACACAGGGCACCAAACTTGGATTATCCCAAAACACAGGGCACCAAACATGAAAAAATCCAAATTTTAATAAGTTGATTCATATGAGTATTATTTCAATTATTGAATAAAGAATGCAGAATTTAGTATAATTCTTTTTGTTGAGTGACTCGAGAGGTTTTTTTAGCTTAATTCACCAAAAATGTGCTTATGCAATATGATATCTTTTTTGTGTTTTCTTCAGGGGATATGGGTAGTAATTTAAGTGACCTGAACCCTTTTTATTTTTCCAAAGATCCTATTCAATGGATGATCATATTCAAATTTACTAGCCTTGAAGATATAAATCACTCATCAATGTAGATTATACAATTAGCATGTACATTACTTTAGTTTGCTTATTGAATACTCCGTATTTCGTTACAGTCATATGAATCTTGGGAAATTTTATAATAGCTAAACAATTGAATGTTACCGTATATCCGTTTTACTCATTTTCCATTTTTAGTAGTATTCAACAAGTAGGTGAATTTCAGTAAGGTGTGAAGCTTGTGAGTATTTTTTTAACTTGTTTTTCTTTGATCAATACCGAGACTACACGTGTCCACAAATTTTTTGAGACACCAACGTTGGCTAGATGTTACAGGCTTACAGTTCTGAATAAATGTTTTGTCATGTGATGGATTGTGCTGCAATGCATGTCTGCATGTGTCCTAGTTTTTGTTGAAAAGTTGTTATGTGTATCCTGCTTAAGGTTTATACTCCTATAGCAGTATGTGAACTGTGTACTCTGTACAGTTTAGTCTACAACTCTACTTTTCTTCTTCTTCTTCTGTTTTTTCAATTCTCTGTTTTCAGTTTCTCAGGAAATATACTTGGTAATTGGTAGTATAACTTCTAAATCAAATATAATACTGTATTGTTTAGAAATGGCCTGGAGGAGGAGCAATATTTTGAATATAGGTCTATGGATTTGGAGTTCGTTATTTATATGAATGTGTCCTTGGACTAAATGGAATTTTGACTATGTTTTCATTTTGAAAAAAAAAATGATCCAATTAAGATTTTGAAAGTAGGATTTTATGTATGTGTACACTTTTGGAGACACTAATTTTGGCACTCTAAGTGAAGAAGTATATTGAATGATTCAAGAGAAACAATTATTCCACAATTATGTGTGATCATAATGTCTGTCTTTCAGAACCTGTAGTGACGAAATTGATGATAATGATGCAGGAACTTCAAGAGGATGAGCGAGCACTCGCAGCTCAGAGCATGCAGTTTGAAGCAATGGAACAGGTTCAACAACCGCGCTATGGATGTCTGTGGAAGATAGACTGGCTGAACCAACAGATAGCGGAAGGAGAAAAAGAGTTGAAAGAGATAAATGCGGAACTTGCCTTTCACCGTGCACAAAAAGATGCAAGGCTTCGGGGAGATTGGACGTTGGATCCTTCGTTTCCGTGACAACATCGCAGCAAGGCACATTGTTCGGGGAAGTGAAACTGTAGTAGCCTTATCTTTGATGTATAATTGTAGTCGTCAACTGGAGTAATCACAAAGTATGCACCATTCATCGTTGAGCTTAATAGTGTAGACCATATACTGCTAGAAGCCTATTAGTATTACAGACAGTCTTAGACTATTTTTGAGGTATGTTATGACATCACATATCTTACATATGTACAACGCATTGCTAGGCCAAAATTTTTTGAGATGTATGAGCAAGAATATCTCCATAGTATCTGAGACATTGATGTCAACATTTTTCCTAAGCTGTTAGTCTCTTGTAACTGTAATAACAGTTCAATTCGTGTGACACTTGATAAAGCTCAATATTATGTCTCCTTTATGATTGGCTAAGTAAAACAGATTTATCATAGCAGTTGTACAGTTCTGAGTTTCATAACAATTGTATAGTTCTGAGTTTCCGCATCCAGGGATAAATTTTTACTCAAAGTTGACATGCAATCAGTTTCCTGAAATGGCCATTGTAATAATATCTTTGGGGACCAAGGATAGTGTTTAGTGTCAGTGTGGTACACACACTAGAGAGTGAAAATGCCTCAGTCAAGGTACTATTTTGTTCACCTCATTTTATCACTTTGTTTGGTTCTTTGCTTACTGTCAAAACAAGCGGCATACAATGTGAATAATCAAGGTCGAGACAAACACACATCAATACCTGCGAACTGTTCACTCCAGGGAAGTAGACAATGACAGCCATTACTCGCATACAGTTCAAAATTAATGTACGCATCTTAAGTTTATTCCATGTTGTCACAATTGTAATAAGGGTCATGTTTGACTGGAAAGACACAGCTAGTGACTTTAAGCTTATCCTAAATCGCAGAGCTTATCAATAAAGATTCTATTGATCACCTACAAATTGTCCTTCACTTTGTTGACTTAATAGTTAAGCGAAGATCTCATTAAGCACTCAACGGTACAGTAGTGTAAAGCAGATTAGAACTCAGACATGTGTATCTTCATTTGCATTATTGTCTAAAATCATGAATCTAAAGTTTTTCCAAAGAAGATGACAACTGAACATAGCATGCAAATAATAAGGTAGATCAATACCTTGTAGTAAATACTTTCAAAAATGTACTTAAAAACAATGGAGGATGAGGATGTGGCAGCTCCTGCAAATTTTTTTCCTTCTATAATTTTCGCACAGGCAGCTCACCTGAAAACTAAAGAATCATAGGCATCGGAAGACACAAACATGGTTTCGTCTACAATCTAGCTTATTCTATTGACTTCTACTTTGTACTACAGATAAAGTTACAGAGCATCTATAGCAAAACTTACTAGAGCATTAGCCACTATAAAGTTTTACATAAACAAAACCAAACTACTGCTTCTTTAGTTAGACAACACACTCTCACCCCAAATACATTATTAGAGGTCACCGGTTGCAGCTGCATATATATGTTCATTGCAATAGCACAATCTTTATTTGTGCAAATTGTGCAACTGCCCTTTGCTTATTAGTTGCTGGAGAGCGGCCTTGGCTTCTTCAAGCGTCTCAACATTATGCCCCTCTTCAAATGATACCCTCTGTATGTTGAACTACAGGGGTAGAACGGTCGTCAGTACCTACCAATGTGATAAAAAGCAAAGAACACATTCTGCAAGTAAAAGATGTACCTGTGCACCTTGACGAACCCGCACATCAGTTCCTCGGCTGTCTATTGAAATCAGTGCAGCATCATCCACCTCAATTTCGGTGGACAAAAGCTCTCTCAAGGGCTTTGAGAAGATAGCATTGAGTTCCTAGATCATCACGCCAAATAAGAGTATTTGTCAGGTGCAAGCCTTAATTTTGTATAACATGAAAAGAATTACAAGTGCAAAGCTGGATTTACTTTTAAGTACTGCTCGCCTCCCTCAAGCGCAATCTTATCTGGTTGTAGGTTCTCATATTCCTTGACATCAACCCAAGCAACTGTACCGAAGCCACCGATGAAATAGATATCACTGGTTGAATTATTCAGAGAAGAAAAGAATCAGAGACCATGTAAGATGTAAAGCTCATGATGTAAAGCTCATGATGTAAAGCTCATGATATAAAACTCATTGAGTTTTTTGTTGACGCAAAAGATCCTTTTAGCCAGAAACACAACAAATGAATAAAAGGGATAACCAAGTCATGAATATAGCTGGCTTGCCATGCTTAGATAACACAGAACTTGTGTGTCAGTTGCTGATATAATCTATCTAGGCAGAAATCTTAGACTTGGACATCTTTCTTATCGACGTTGTTACAGCCAAAGAATCTGGGTAGACTAGCTGAATTTTTCATGCTGCGGTTCTCTACTTCTCTATGTCGCAGATCAGCAAATGGTTGTGCAGGAGATCCAAATGCAGACATTTAAGAGGCGGGGTGCGAGGCCTAGAAGCGATGATTTAGCATATTGAACAGGAGAGAAATAGTCCTGTTTGGAACCTCAAAGTCACCAGGGCAGACAATGTTGTGAGCAAGTCTTCACCGAGAGAGTTAGCCTTCGAGAAAAAATATCGCTTTTATTTGGTATAATAGATTGTCACCCTGAGTGTAATGAACATAGTACATAGCTATAAGCGTATAAGCGGTAAGCCATTTGTTCTACCAGTTAACTGGTTGTACTGTTTCGACTCCGTGGATACTGGGAAAGTCCTTCCTAAAAAGTAGGCCGTCCTGGTTGGTATTATTACTTGATTGGTGAACGTAATATCTTTTGTTGCTCACCGGTAAAAAAAATTAGTCCAAAAAATTCGGCATGTGGAATTGTTACATAATGTTTCGCTATTTAAGCCACAATGTTCCTACGCCCATGGATCTCTTTTAATGAGTATTCAGATTCTTTTTCTTTTTCAAAGGCAGTGTTCACAGGGAGATGCACAAACTGATTGTAAATCAGTCATGATGCTTGTATAGTTTGACTTGACATGTATAAGCCTCATGGACTTCAACAGCTAATTTAGCTTGCATCTGCCGATGAACTCCTCACACTTGAAGAACAATGATACACCAATTTCACTTCAAAAGCACTTTCCTTCTACATCTATCAGTCTACATTCAAGAGTAATTCTATCAACTAAGCACATCCATCTATTAACTAGGGATATCATAAATTTCCAACTCAAAAACTATCTTCCTGCATCTCCTCCACACCCAGCCCAATAAGCCAAAATTTCAAACTAGTAACCCCATACTCTCAAGGAGTTGCGAGGGAGCCCACTGCCCAGTAATACCTCTCCCCGTGTTTTTGGAAACAATACCAGGAACAAATTTCAACTGGCCCCTCACCCCAAAGTTCCCTAGCCAAAGAGAGGATGGAGAGAGAGGAAGGAGAAATTCTTGAGAACGACAAGTTACACAGTTACTAAAAGTCTAAAACTATTATTAAAATATAGAGAATCTTAGTCTCACTCAAATATTAATGAGCAAGAACAGATGGCTATAACAGCAGTAGAAAAAGCAGTGGACAAAAGTAGAAAAACAAATTCTTGCATAGTGATATGCAGTAGTCACCAAAATGAAAGTTGCATATGCTATAAATTGATTACCTAATGTTTTGCATCCTAAAGTAGTAGAAGTTTCCCCACTGTTGAGAAGGCCCTTGTTGATGTTTTCTCATATACTGCTTATGAGCCCATTCCTGGATAGAAAAGGCATCAACAACAGATATTGTGAAATCATCATAAACAAGGATACAGCAGGAAAATGCTAAAAATGATCAACCTGCTCCAATTCAAAGTGAAATCTCGATTCAAGATTAAACAAGGTTACTTCTACAATCATTCACCTGTTGGTCTTCTGGAAGTGGGAAGACGTCACCAAAGATTGTCACTCTCGCATTTGATAAGCCACTCCATCCAGGTATCTATGAATCCTAACGGTCAATAAAACAAATAAATAGAAAACGTATACTAGTTGACATCACATAAAAAGATTAGAGAAGAAAGAACAAACCTGTACAACAAGCGTACATCGTGGATCAGCCAACAAATTTCTTGTATGGATAGCCAATGGTGAAAAGGAGAAAATTGGATCTGCAAGTGCAGACAGTGCATGTCATTCTCAACATAAAACAACAGGCACAGGAATATGTCACCATACAACAACATAGTCACAAGTTATCCTGAATCAAGATTCTAACTGCTCAACAGACAAAAGAAAACAAACTTTTCTACTTAAACTTCATAATGCACTCCACTTGAGAAAAACATACGAAAGAACATGAAAAACTAATAGTCAAAAGACTTACGTCCCATGGAATCAGGGGCAAAATCCACCAGTGAGCCAAACGGGTATCCTTGTCGTCGGTGATGCATACGGGACATAACAGTGCATAAATGAGCATACCGGGCCTATAATCAATCATTTAACAAGAAACACATATCATAAGTCCAAGGTGTCCTAATAATCATTTTCAAGAAAAGAAACAATATGCACCTGTTCCATCAGATTGCGAACTGCCAATGCTGGTCTTGGCAAACCATGGGCAGAGGTTGCACTCTGTACTCCACCAGAGATTGGGGTTCTGAATAGTCCAGCCCTAGTTCCTCCTCCAGTTCCACTTCCCACTACCGGCATCACCATCTTCGAAGAATCACTGAAAGTCCTTACAGGACTCTGATTTGACTTTGCATTAGCCTTCAGAATGTGAAAGAAGCCATCACAACAAAGTCGAAGCAGCGATTTGACATGTCCTTTCACAGACTAAATAAGACAAGTAAATGTTCTACTTCTCATACCCATAACCAGATGGCAGAGATATTCAATTAAAAGAAAAGCTGTAGAGCATCAAAATTGACCTCATCTGAGATTGTGATTGGGGAGCATGGTCACGAAAACCTACGGTTTACAACATAAAGACTAGATACTACTCGTAAAGACCTTGAAGACCTCTTCAAAAATCATCCCAAGCCCACCTCCCCAACACACACACCTCACCCAAATACCCAATAATGTCAAACTAGAAAATGAGAAGACTTCAGAAAAAAGTAAAGCACGGATCTCTTAAGTCTCATTTGTGGAACTTGTCAGCTAGTTCATGGCAGCTTCTAACCAACATATTTGGTCCAAGAAAGTACGTACCTAGACCAATATCCATAACCCTCCATTTCGTCATAACTCCGTAAGCATAAAAAATTCGATTGGACTACGCAATCAATAGAACAATATCCACCAAAAGTATATCTCTTTTTAGTATAGATTGCATCACATTGTGCCTTACGAACAATAGTAAGTCAAAAGGTATACCCACAGTTTCACATCCAAGTGAACAAGGCATGTCTAGGAAAAAGTTGTGCATTCCGACTGTCCATAACCAACTTAAGCATCCAATTCACATATAAAGGCTATAACTTTACTCGTGCCACTGAGATTATCAAAGTTACTACATAACAAAGTAAATGAGATTAACAATCTAACAGCAAAATGTACGTTCTATCATTAATCAAAGTGTCCAACACAAAGAACTTCACCATTAACTACACTCATCATATAACTACATTAATCCATAAAAGTAGTAACTCAATCTAATCATTCAAAAGTATCATGTAGAACAATGTGACAACAAAACGCACCTTTCTCATACCAATGTATCCAAAACACAAAACTCCACTATTAACGAATCATTCGAAAGTACATACATAAAAAAAACTACATTATTCGATAAAATCAGAAAACTACATTCTTCTAGAAAGATCATTTGAACCTAGCAAAATCACAATTGAAACAATCATTCATCAACAAATCATCAATCATCAACCCCACATAACAAATTCTTAGAGCAAAAACATTACAAAGATAAAACCTTTAATACCTCAGCAAGAGAGACAAAATCATCAGAAACAAAACCAAACCCATTATCAGACCCAAGATCATTATCCTCACTCTCACCAGCAACATCCTTAGAAACAGCTAAAACCCTTGAAGACCCAGAAACCCCAACCCTCTCAGAAGACCAAACCAATGAAGAAAGACTCAAACTTTCACTCATTTTCATACACCCAACTCGCTTATTCCATGATTTAATGGGTGTTTGAGCCATAAAAAGGGTGTTTTCATGTGGGATTTTTGTGAAAAAAACAGATGAACTTGTGAGGGTTTCCATTGTCCCAGAAAACAAGAACAAAAACTGCGTTAATGTTACAAAAAGATGGAATATTTATCAGTTAAAAGAGTTGTGAAATAAAGGTGTTTTTATCAAAAAGTGGTGCAAAAAATATGGATAATTTGGAAGTGGAACACATAAGTGTTTAAAGTGTTGAGTTTTATTGAGTTCAGGAAAACTGAAGTGAAGTGTTAAAGAGTTCGTTAGTTTTGTACTTTTGTCTAAACTACGCAAAGAGATTGAAGTACAGAAGAACACAGATTCTGGTAAAAGAGGCCCATGTTGTCTCGGGTAGGGCTGTTGATTATTACCCGTATTCGTTTTCCATACATTCTTAGAAAAGACGATCTATTTTCATTATGAACGTAGAGGAGCTTAAATTATCACAAACTTTATATAAGTCCAAGTTAGATTAGAGATTTAAAATTCTTTGTTAGGAAACATGGTCATGTCGTCTCGGGTAGAGTTGTTCAATCGAGTTGGTGAATTTAAAATATGCTTAGCGACTTAGTGGATGTGTGCCTCGACAACACAGTTTGCTCTTTTATTGTTTGCGTACTCTTTTTTCCAATTTTTGAGAAGGCGTATTTTTCGCATTCTTATTTCTTTTCTTGTTTTATAGCAGATTACTTAGCCTAATTAAGCGCAATATCTTGTAATCAAAGTTTTGCACGTTTATGATTACTTGAGTTAAAATAAATTTTAAATTAACCAAACAAAAGAGAATACTCATATGAAGTCATGCAGCACACTTGAATGGGTTTACAAACCAAACTAAGACTTGGTTTCTATGATACCCTCTCTCTCTCAAAAATGGGCTTTCATTTGTATGACAATGACTAGCCCTTCCATTACTTCAGTCCATTTTCTTTGTATATGGACTTGGGACAACGAACATACGGAGTACAAAATATGAACCAGTGAAGTTCAGGTCACAATGGGCCACATTTGCCTTTTCGACACCTTCTTTTGTCTTCGTACGTTGCCAGGAATTCATAGTACTTCCTCATATGAATTCCATTCTCATTGGCTATTTTTCATTTTGATTGTCAACAGTGTCAATGTTGTTTGTAGATATTGTAGACTGCTTTTCCTAAAAGCATTCATGAGTTCATTCGACCATTATTTATCCTATGATAAGATAAGTCATCGTGGAACTCAAAATGCTTTAAAGATAAGACATGTGTTTGGTTTTTCCTCTTGGCTCTTAAAATTTTAGATTCCTTGATCACTCACTATATGATAGAATTATTCCATAGCATATGTCCGGGTTCAATCCAAAAATACCAATACTTCAAGTATCAAGCCTTTCCTACATGCTCAAAATCAAATCCTATCATTTGTATTAGGAGGCGACTGTTAGTGTAATGCAAAAATAATGCCTTGTTCATTTATATAGTCCCATGAACTTTGTGGGGAAACTCTTACTTGCTTGGGATATATATGAAGTCCTTTCTACTAGTATTCAGTGAGCTAGAAGGGAGCTACCTCACGCACGTGCCGTCGTTGCTTGTCCCGTTGTCCGGTTCGGCTCATGATATGTCACACGTGGCACGGTGGGGTCTAATTTTAGTCCTTTTGTAGTCCTCTTATCGTAAGTTTTAGCTTAAAAAGTTGTTCCTAGTCGTTACATATTTATTACGAGAGTGATTCTCTCTAAGGAATCAGCTTATGTTACTGATTTTATGCCTCTTGTTCTATTAGCTTCCTAAACACATAGAAAACACACAATCCTGTCTTTTTTCCTGTATAGGTTTTGCGTATTCTTTTAAGCTCCATCTATCCATATTTTGACCACACCACCTCCAAAAGCGGTAGTTGTGCGACTTCGAGAAGGACGCCCTTATAATTTGTGTCATGGTCTGGTTAAAATAAGGTTCTCATTTTATTTAGTGACCTTCATAGCAGGATGTAGTAAATTATTGTGCCCCTTTATACATTAACCTTTTCCAAATCGTCTCAACTCCACAAGTTTGATCCCTTCACCGGACGGCAGCGATGATATTTGAAGTTTAGTACTCATAAATAATAATAGTTTATCCTTAATCGATCTTGTCTCTTTCCACCCTAGAGTGTACTCTCATTGGACAATGTTTCTAATGCAGAAGTAGCTGAAAATAATGCTCATACAATAGTGTGTCATTTGTTAATGGGTGCAGTGTTATTTAGACTTTAATTAAGGTCATGACGATTACATGTAATTCGTTATTTCTTCCGATCGTCTTAGGAATATTATGCTGGACATCATGATCGAAGTTTTTTTTCTTTAACAGAACGAGCTCATGACTCATGATGAAGTTGTTGGCATGTTGAATATAATTTATACTAGCTCTTGAAGCCCATGCGTT
>CAAKMY010079730.1:294-21433 GCA_901111285.1 Corrigiola litoralis | reverse complement strand
TGATGGTGGGTCGTGGGGAGGGGGGAAGGAGGAAGAGGGATGAAAGGGAAGAGGAGTAGAGAGAGTGGTGTGAGAGAAGTGGGGTTTTGAAGAAGATGATGGGAAGTCAAAATAGAAATCTAACGTCTGTCAAATGTCATCCATGTCCGTTAGTGATTTCATCCATGAAGACCAAAATCACAGAGCTCAAGGTGACATAAAAAAGTCGGCCAAACACAGGGTGAGTTTAAGAAAAACTCAAAAGCTCAGGGTGACACAAGGAAATATCCCAATAAAAAATCGACCCAAAAAGCCGATTTTTGTGGACTATAACCCACGAATAAACCTCATTTTGGCCACAAAACGGAATCGGATAAAAATTGGCGGGAGACTTTCTAAACACATTTCATGATGCATAAAACAAGAAAATTGGCAAAAAAAGTAGATTAGGCATAGCCCAAACCATCAGATTTTTATTCACATGCTCGAATCGAGCGATAAACACATATTGGAGTATTTTCATTTGTTGCTTAATTTCGACATCTCTCTTAATAGGGAGCTCGTGATACTGAGAATGTCTATTGAAGCTTGTTTAAGGGTATTCTTATTATTGATAAAAAATGTTTCAAGTGATAGTGTTACCAAAACCGCAAAAAGTTACCTTCACTAGGTGACATAATGGTTTGGGTGATTGGGGCCTGGTAGTAGGGGGAGTACAATAGCTCAGTATCGGGAAATGATTTTTACACTTTTCTTGTTGATTTTTACACTCTTCTTGTTGATTTTTACACTCTTCTTGTTGATTTTTACACTCCTCATGTGAGAGGAATTAAAAATTGTAAAAAAAATATATGCTCTCACATGAAAAAGACTAGTGGGAGTGTAAAAATAACTTGTGTGTTATTTAAAAAAAAAAAACTTGTGTGAGTGTAAAAATCAGCTCCCCTCAATATCCGATTGTCAATATTGCCTACCATGTTGAAAACTAATGACTCCTTTGGTTTATTGTATCATATGTACCGACCAAGGTCTTGGTTGGCCATGTGAAAATCCAAAAAAGGATATCGTCACATCTGTAGTTAGACTTTAAAAATGTTACAGTACACGTACTTGGTGTCGGCAAGGCTACCACCAAGATTAACGATGCAGCTAATTTTTTTTGTTATATCTAAATGCTGTGGGGTTAGGATATACTAGGAACTAGGAATTGAATCTAGGACATCTTCTGATTACTACTGATGAGAAAAAATCATTAAATCAACACAAAGTAAATTCCTGATCATTGCCCCATGTCACATGGGATGAATATATGAATACATGATGGCGTGGATTTGTTGCCCATTTGGCATTCATCAAACTACGCAAAAGCAGCAAAGAGTGTAAAGTCGGATCAGTAACCCAAACTATCGAATCAACATACCCAGCCTGGGATTAAAGACCCGAGATCGCTAGAGTCTTTGTGTTGATACAGTGGTCCAACTCTGATGTTTCTGATGCGACTTGGGAAGATTCTGAAGAGATGCTTAAGAGATTTCCAGACTTTGATTAAAGTCCATGAGCTTGAGGGCAAGCTATTTGTAAGGGGAATGGATTGTAATAGAATTAATGAACTGTTAGTGGTGTAACAAACTGCTGAGTCAGCAGTTTGGTAGTTAGAATTCTGTTAGCATCAGAATCATAACTGTATAAATAGGAATATGGTAAGTAAACAGAAGGGCTTGAATAATAACGTCTCCTCTTCCTCTCTAATTCTTTCTGATTCTACTTTACTAAAATGTTGAGATACCATAATTAAGTAGCTCGATTAATCTCTCTTCTTATTAATCCTGCCTTGATTGAGTCATTCTTCAATGAAGACAACCTCAAAGCCAAATATTGCGTTTGCACTGAAGACATTGAAATGATGGCAAGGAGATGGGAAAAACCTCAAACAGCACTCCTTTTATTAAGATTTGCTCTAGAATTACAACAATATACCTCAGCAAAATTTGCAACCTACCTAATATAAAAGAATAGGGAAAACCAGGGATAGAAATAAATAAAAAGAAGAGATTAAGAAGGAAGGACTCCTCCTTGATGTTGGCCTGTATCCAGCTTATTGCTCTCGTTCATGCAGCAAGAATCATCGGTATCCAACTTATTACCCGCCTCATGTCTGCAGCAAGAATCATCAGCTCTCTATATACAGGACAAATTGCTCCTAATCATTCAGCCCAAGGAACCTTCCACTTTCCATAGAATACATCATCCTTCTCTTCCTGCACATTACAAAATAATTGAAATCTTCAGGGAAATGTCGATTCTCAAACATGCACACTGAACAGACCTTCCAACCGAAAACTCTTAAAAAGATCAGAGGCTCGACGTATCAAGCTTCTACAATGGGGAATCCTGGACTCTTCCTAATTCCGTTTACAGAGCACAGCCATACCCTCAATTCTTCAAAACGTCCCCCATCATTAATAAGGAAAACAAATTGAAAGTTAGGTAAGTTACTCGTGTAGCTAGAAAGTACATTCCCGGAAAATTTACGAAGTTCCAAAAAATCCAGTAAAGTTCTCAAAAATTCCTATACAACAAAATACAGAGAGTTCCTAAGACTTCCCCAAAATTCCCATAAAAGATATCAAGCAGAGAACTTGGCATGAAGACTGATGGTCTGTTCTGTAAAAAAACCAGTTTCACATGTTTAGATGAGTAAACAACTCTTTTGCTCAATGCCCTTTGCCCGATGTAAGGTTGAAACACGAGGAAATATTTCCAGTACATAGCCTTCAAATCTACCTTTAAGTTTCAGAAGCTAATATTGTCACTGACAGGTGTACTACTTTTGTGGTGGTTGGTTGACATCAAATGACATGAGTATTTCCAGTCCCTGGGAAGTGCAACCAAATGAATCTGGCAAATTCCTGGTAGTCTAATTTCCTACGTCCGACCAACACTTTTGACTACATCATTCACTGACCAAATTATAAAAAACTGAATAAAAGAAGGGAAGAGATTTAAAGTCAAACTTACATATCTCCACGGCCCACACAGAACCATTTTCACTAATGAATAAAGTTGCTGACTTCTGTTCTGGATCCATAAAGTAGCTCACGCATTCTCTCGGACCAGTTTAAATTAAGCCTCCGGGTAAAATCTTCTACCTCTCTGTATTAAACATGTTGATGTCAATAGATAGAATATCAGCATAAGCCGAGCAAAACTCTTGGGAGTCATATGAACCAGGGAAAGCACAGTATGTGTTTTGTGTAAAATACTAAACTGCATATGAGCAGGGAACACCAAGCTCAGCACGACAGGCAAATTTAGCATCTAAAATTATATTAAAACAAGTCTGTAGTCTGTCTTTGATTTCAGGTTCACATTCTTGCAGTATTCTAGGAGTAATTATAGTCAGGGAAAGCACAATCTGCATTTTGTTAAACAGGCAAGCATCAGAATAGTCCTCGACTTAGCTGAACCAACAAATTAACAGGGATCTGGAACATGAAAAAGAAAGACAAACAAGAAAACTGACGAATGCTTTGAAAAAAAAAAAAAAATCCAATTGCCAGCAAATGCCTATGTAAAACTTATGAGTCTATGTAAAGAAATCATCTGAGTCAACTTCATTTGCTTAACAATGAGATCAAAAGCAAAGATATCTTCTTCAGATGGAGGAACTAATGAAGCAAAAAACAGATACTCCGACTCAATTTGTTAATCTCATACAATCCTGGTAACAGCATGCCTCATAATTCGGTATCTCTATACTGAAAGTTGTTTGATGAAGCTAGTAAGATAGCTTCATCATTTTGCATGCCACAATGTAGACCACGCTACAGCATAACTTAGAATGATCAATGAAAACCTATGTTACTCAAACTCGGCTACAGGTATTCGACATGGATACATGGCCCAATGCCTGGGTGTCGACTCAGCTATTACAAGAAAATTATCAAAATGTTGGCTTAATGGAGTGAACCAACCTACATCCAAGTATCAAATTCTGAAATGTTTGTATGAGGAAAGAATCATGGTGAATAAATAACCACAAGAAAAAAGTTTCATAAATAGCAGATTAACAGTCCTTTCATCTGTAAATCAAAGGGAAAGGGATTGTAACCTATCAATTTGTTCCTTTATAGCAGGATCAATGTCATCATCACCATCTTCCAAGCTACCTTCACCAGCAAAGCCGTCCTCTAAATCTGATGACTCTCTTCCTATGCTGGAGCTAGGCTCAGTGTTAGAGACCTCGGAATTATTATCCTTGATATCCTACAAGATAAAATCAACTAACTGAAATGAGGAAACATCTAATCCTTACAATAACAAAATCTTTTCTTGAACTTTAAAACAGGTGACTGAAAACAAAGAAAAAAGAAATCAAAAGACAAAAAGAGATGAAGCATCCATACCTTATGGTTCTCAACACCATTTATTAAAGGAGAATTCTTGGAATGATCTTTTCTCCTGCGGTTTTTTTTCTTGCTTTTAGATGTCTTGGCCGTTTTTGTATCTGAGTAACACAAAACACGTAACTGAAACAGAGCTATACCTCCAAGTAATCACTTTCAGCAACCAAGAATATCCAGCAACAGTAAGATATCAATTTCAACCGAAGGAACCAAATGCATTAGGAGGAAGAAGAAGGCCCAACACTACAATCACGCTCAACAACCAAAGTCAAATACAAAAGGAGTCTGATTATAAAAAGTTCATGATCACAAAGGTTTAAATCTGGTACATCTACTAGATGCCATAGTATAATTGTACTACTGCAGTGGCTGTTGCATTTTATGGCAGCAATAATAGTCTATCGTAGATGCTAAACGCAACACTCATTTACCTAAGCGCAGCACCTAATTAAATGAAATATTGTTAATATGCCCCATGATACCCTTATTGAATTTTAGCCTTTACTACCCATAATCGTTTCTTTTTTTGTTTTTTCTATTGAATTTTTAAAATAAGTAGTGACTATTCATGATTGTTAATTTTTTTTATACTTATAACGCAACACTCATTTTTTCTACGTATTCAAAATTTGGTAAAGCTCCACCTTGATGAAATCAGAGCCAAGTTTGAGAAGTCCCAGAGTGTTGCTTTTCATGCTACAACATTTGCATCATTAATTTCATAGAATTTTATAATTATAAGAATGGTCAAGTCAGATTAATACATGTATTATTATTTATTTATTGTTTTTTGAATTATAATTCAAAAAATTATACAATATTCTATAGAATCAGGGAATAATAAAATTCAAAAATTATCAAATCAAAATAATAGAATATTCCACATAATCAAGAAATATACAAAAATTAGTGGCCATGTAACCTTGTCTTGGACAGTGATATGTGGCCACTAAGAAGCCATGAAATTTACAATGATTCTACTAAGATTGTGACAAGTGTCATGTTGAAATAGATTCATAAGTTCCAAATATGTTGTTATAGAGGGAAAGTTGGAGAGAAAAAATTGGAGGGAAACTTTAGTGTTTTTAATCAACATGCATAAATAAATAACAATACTTTTAGTATTAGGCCATAGGTTCAAAACTCTATATGAGTAACTTTGGTCATGGGTGTCGCCGGCAAGATCGTTTCCAGGGTTAGTCGTGGGCGGTACAAGTGGTTAGTGGTGGATCTCCAGTATGGGGTTGCTTGCTCGCCGAAACTTTTCACTTGGTAAAAAGAGAAAGTAGGATTCATTTATTTTTCCCTCTTATGTGAAATCTTCCGTCTAAAATACCAAAGTTTTCCCGCCAACTTTCCCTCCATAACTAAATAATTGGCTCTTACAAATCTATTCCAACAAGGTAAATTGTCATAATCTTAGTGTAATCATTATAAATTTCGTGAAGATTTCATGGCAACTTAGTGACCTTGTATCACTACACGGGACAAGGATACATCTCCACTTAGTGGCCATGGAGTATTCCCTTATTTTATGGAATATTCTATTATTTTGACCTGACCATTTTCGAGTTTTATTATTCTATGATGTTATGGCATATCCTATTATTTTTTTGCTTATATAATTTTATAATTCAAAAAAAAAACAATACATGTATTAATTTGAATTACATAAAAAAGTTCATACCTTTGTTGCGTGATTTATTCCCTAATGAAACATTCTTGACATCCAAACTCCACAATTTATGTTTTTATTCAAAAAAGATGCATTTGATATGTATATACACTAGAAAAAGTCTTGACATCATAAGAAACCTAAAAGATTTACTTTCCTATTCAATTAGGAGAGTTTTATTTCTAACAATGTTAAATACCTAGAAGATGAATTAATATTAAAATGTTTTTTGAAGTAGGGTTATTTTGGTAAATTACTATATATGTAGATGAGTGTTGCGTTTAGAGAAATTGGTGTTGCGTTTAGCATCACTCTAGTCTATACCCAAGTCCTGATCCTATTGAATTTCACACTGAAATGACTTTTTCGAAAGTTTAATCTTTCAAAAGTTCAAATCCTCTCATTCCTTAATGAAATGATAAGATAAATTCTGTAGAAGCATGATCCTGATAAGGCAATTTGTGTTCATAATTACTTACATAACATAAATTGAAGTTGAAATCATAAAATTTGTCGAGTCAAGCCGCAATGGTAAATTAACAGGAAAAAGATCCCCTTTTTATGGAAACAAACACCACCAAAATATTAATGTGGATTTATTCCGTGGTTGACCCTGACAAATAAAAGGGTTTCAGCAGCTCAATTATGGAACTAACAACAAAAGTGCATGCAAAAAGTGATTTAGACCTAACTAAGGTCACTGCTAAGTTTGGAGTTCTAGCAGTTACAATGGCTAGACCTAAGAGCCCAGAATATGCTATTACGCTACCAGTGAAATGCATCATCACGAGACTTGGTAGAAAAAG
The DNA here is from genome assembly GCA_901111285.1 of Corrigiola litoralis. Lineage (NCBI taxonomy): Eukaryota > Viridiplantae > Streptophyta > Magnoliopsida > Caryophyllales > Caryophyllaceae > Corrigiola > Corrigiola litoralis. The sequence goes on along the minus strand of CAAKMY010079730.1, from coordinate 14,567 downwards.
GTCCCAATCTGTCTTGCTTCCTAGAACTAGAGGTGTCGGTGTGTCGATATCTATCATACTCCGTGCATTAAGCCCAGAACTTAAACCTTTATAGCTACCATGAATTTAGAGCTTACACCAGATATAAGATGTTCAAATTTACCTTCATCACCTCCATTTATAAATGACAACAGATCTTCAACAGATCGATCATCTACATGCATATCTTCTGCTTCAGCATTCTGGGACAAGGCAAGGTCATCAACCAACACTATGTCAATAGAAAACCAGAATTCTGTCTTAAATGGCAACATGAACACATTTCTACTGACTTTACCTTCAATTTCTCTTTCTCTTTTAGCTCTTTCCTCCTCTTTGCATAGAGCCGGTTCAGAAGCCTGATTCGGGTATCATCAGTCATGTTTCTCAAAGGTTCCAACTTCTCCTCCTAAAACAATCAAATCTGCATTAACATAATAGACAAAATAAATAGGCCATGTCAAGCACACGCAACTTTGCAAGCATCAGAAACCTCTGTAAGATCATCAGGCAAACAGAATATCTCACGTATCTCCTCTGGAGTTTTCCCTTCAATCATTCGTGCAAGTGCACGGCTTGTTAGTTCGACCAAAGGCTTCAGCTGCAGGCTATCAGCAGCAGATGCCAATTCACAGAGTCTTTTTGTTTCCATACGAATAAACTTCTCATCAAAGGACTTCAGTTCCTACAGAAGAAAAGCAACAAATCAAATACTGAATTTTGCTTGTCATCAGTAAAACTTACTAACATGAACAGAAACTTTCCATAGGAGTGAAATAGAAATCCATTCTCCAAACAAAACAGCAGGTAATACAGCTTGAAGTTCATATAGAAAAACCATGAGACTTGCTCAGGAGTAGGTCAAACCTTGTCAGAATGTCCTGGCACTTGATGAAAGCGGCAATAGTCAAGAATCAGGCTTAACATAGCGGGATTAACTCTTTGCGGAAGACATATTGCATGATTTTTGGCGGTCCCCTTGCCCGCATGTATTTCATGACACATGACGGGGCAGAACATTGCTACCTCTTGTTCAACTTGCTGAAGTGAACCATCAACTGTCTGAAGCCATATGTACGACTTCATCATCTGAGGGCATTGTGGAGTAGGTAGACTGAAAATTCATAAAACGCACCAGGTTAAGGACATGAAGCCAGTGAAACAGGCTTATGATACTTCAGAAGAATTATGCAATTCACAGGCACGGAACGATCGATAATTTAGAAAGAAACCATTTCCATTTGTCCTCGAGTGTTCAACAGTGTAACAATTAGAAACTTCGATTCTAGTATTTGAAAGAGGGAAATCTTTTAATTACTCACAACCAGTTATCACTAAGATTTCCCCTACACACAGCCACACTATACTATGGACGGTTGGGCGGTGAAATTGTGTCATATCCAAAAGATGCATGTTGCAGAAATGCGTATTCTGTGTTGGATATGTGGGCATACAAGGATAATTCCATTGAAATATGACCTAATTAGGGAGAAATTAAAACTCGCACCTATTGAGGATAAGATACGGGAGAACAAGTGCATCACATGCATTGGTTTACACAAGTGAAGAGGAAACCTTGTAATGCGCAAGAAAGATTGAGGGATGGAGAGAAAATGATGCAGTGAGGGATACACAGAAACTTAAGATGACATCAACAAGAGTTATTAAAAGTGATATAGAATTCCTTTGGGTTGACGAGAAAAAAACTTTAAATAGGATAAGTGGAGAGAGGGGATTTACATTGATGAAAATGCTTAATCAACTTTATTATTATAGTATTTTTATATTTTTGTAACTAGTTTAGCAAGCATTTATCTTTAAACCTGTTTTTCAAAAAAAAACTTTGACAATTCCTATTGGCGATTCAAGCTAGACAACCCAACATTATTTTAGGATTAAGGTTTTGTTATAGTACTGACTAGCACCAAAGTTATATTAAAAAAAAAACTCTTAACATACCTCAGCTTTGATTCCACCACATCCAGTTCCATTGATGGCTGATTTAGGAATTGCAGACAAAGATCAGTACTTGAAACTCTACTCCACCAAACTACAGCCAAATGAACTTTTATCCTCCTCTTGAAAGACAACAGCAGCAAATTACAAGAGTGTTTTGATAGACGGAGCAATATGCAGACAGCTCAACTGGAATACCACAAATAAAAATGCTGTAAGACATTAAAGTTGCTATCCAAGTCAGGTCATTAAGAAAAAGACAGAGAAACAGAGCACCACTGCTATACACAGAGACATTGAGGCACGTAAAAGTAACAGCAATAAGACGGGGACTGCAGAATGTCCATTGATGCGTAAACTGAACAACGGACAAAAACAACAAGATGTAATACTTTCAATAAGATAAATCGGGAGAATTGCAACAGGCAAACTAATATAGAAGCAAAAAGGGCAGCCAAAAGACCAGAACAACTGCAGCATAAATGGTGGGGCACCTTTAGGCTTTACCATGCCTGCAACTATAAAATCAAAGGAATATAGAAGAAGTTGAATATCGAAAATTAAAACCCAGAACAAAGTATTAATGGACAAGACCAATCATAAGAAGACCTAACCTCCAAATTTTCAAACTCGTCCCTAATATGTAAAATAAAAGACATTTAGGGAATCAGAAAAACCTTCTTTAAAAAAAACTGCCACTAGTCTGCTAAGAAAACGACGACAGCAGCCACCATTCAACGCAGTGTCATGGGCGTCGAAAGAGGTCACTTCGAAGGTAACTTTAACCCAAAACTTGACTGCTAGATTTTATGGGTCGGGAAGTTAGTGGGTATAGTGAAAATACGGGTTCGGCTGGGCCAACACTTAATGGGTCGAGTTGAGCTGGACTAATGGGCCATGCTATTTTTGCATACTTTGACACCACTACACTTGCATGAGCCCAAAAATGGAGATGTTAGAAATCCTTTTTCAGGAATATACCTCTCTCAAATTTGGACAAAGGTTATTCTCAATGAGGGGCATAAGAAAGCATTATTAGTCCTCAATGTACTCTACTAACTATGGACCATCTAGTGCAACTTCCGTTATTTTATGTGTTGGTGCAACAAGATCCAGGCTCCAGTACAACGTGTAGCCATAACAGTTAGTTCACCTGCAAGTCAACATACTAGCTTCTCCAACTCGACACTGGTTGTTTTCCCTAGAATAATTGCATATTTTAGGCCGAGAAAAAATATGGAAACTGGTGACCTAGTTTCCGGGCCATCACATGGGAAGATATTAATAAATCAGTGCATTCCACAGGTGAAGATGGTACTAGTTCACTAGTAGAGAAACAAGAACTTTGTGCAGATTATGCATATCATTTAAAGTGGTCGTTGAAACAGGAAGAAAAACTGTTAAACTGTTTAATGATATTAATGTGAGGCCATCTAGCACGCCAATACTCCCAGTCCAGTGGAAGGATGGTACAAATAAGACACTGTTACATAAAGAAGACTAGATTTCACCTACGGGACTTCAATACAGCAAAAATTTGTTCAGGTTGACACAGAGTACGGTAGAAAGAGCAGCAGAATACAACTTCATAATACTGATGAACTTCTCAAAAGTATTCATCTGGTGAATGCCTTTCAATTAAAAGTCGAAGCTATATGAATCAGCCAAGAATGAACCGCACAGCTAAAGAAGGCCATCTTAAGACAAAAGAATATCATCTCGGGTTTCTTATAACTTCATTTATCATATCGTCATTTACAAAAGGTCTAAGAGACCACATCATGCAGTAGCTATCCAATTCCTCCGACGATGACTTCAGACTTAAGGAAGAAACTATCTTTTCCTGCATCAAGTAATCTTGTTTCACCATGCTGTGGATGACAGCCATAATCGAGGCATAATCAGCAGCATCAAGGCTTATATCCCTATACAAAGGAATTTCCTCGCTTTCAGAACTTGATTGTTGTTCTGTACATTCGCTCAAATTCAGCTCAGATAGATCTGCTGTGAGTTCAGACACGGCCTGTAGTGTACTCCCTGCTCTATCCATAAGCGTTTCAAGTTCATCAATTGTGGCGTTGGCTTTGCTTAGATGATCCTGTAGGCCAGACAAACTTGTATTCAACTGACTGACATTTCGTGTGCTATCATAAGCATTTACACAACCAGCCTGTATATATGACGTTAACCTCTTAGTTTCATTCGCTTTGATAATGTTCTGTACCAACTCCGATGTCTCATCTATTGGAGGCCGTCGGAGAAACTCAAGTGCCTGCTGAAAGCAGACGAGAAACCTAATTCCGATTGCCACTAATTGCTCAAGTTTTGCAACACATGCCAAATATTCGAACAGTATTTGCCTTACTTCCTCATTGGGGTTGGACACCAATTCTTCTTTTCCCATGCTGCAAATCAGAACAAAGTTGTCAACAATCTAAACATTGTCAAATAAGTAATAAGCTGTTAAGTAACCTACAAATCAATACTTAATATAGTGCAAGTAAATGGAAAAATTAGGGGAAAACTGTAGGGAAAAATAACCATTTCTATTGACCAAAACAACATAAAATGACCATGTTTGCCATTGTATCCTTCAACAACATGGTTAGCTATATCCTATTTTGTAGACAGCCAGAGATCAATGCAATTTCTAAACTTAGTGTTGCACAAAAGCTCCTAAAGGTACCCAAACACCCCCAATTTTAGATCTTATTTTGCTGTAGAACAGCCCCTTAGTTTGAGAGCATTTCTAAATGATATAAGAGACCAATAACCACTAATCTCATGCCAATATAACTACTTTATGACACTATAGCTTTATAAACAACAATTATCAATGGCACTACGGATTAACAAATAAATAGCTTCTCAAGAGTCCTCACGCTCGTCATCTAGAGTCGAAACTCATTGACTACTCCACCCATACTTAAACAAAGGATTAACCAGTCGAGACGATACAACCCCGAAACTTAAAGTGCAGCACAAGTCATAGCCAAACTCAGTCTCAAGAACCCACTATCTTACTATAAAGAACACTCTTATTTACAATATGACACATAACCTGGCCCTCTCATGAACTTGCTTATAAACTCAATACAACCAGCAACTACACCCCAATACTCTCCCACAAACTCTTGGAAAAGCCGTCTAAAACTAGACGAACTCCTTAGAAGCTAAATTTACTTTAGCTTCCTAAAGGCCCAAGTCAAGTATGTATATGTCTTTATTGGGTCAGCATGGCTCCGTCTATTTTTAACATAAAAGTAGGCGGTCTCATCGAAGACTTTATGCTACTCTTCCAGCCTCAAACTCGACAAACTTACGACTTTTCTAAACCTCAAGCACATACCAAACCCATTTCAAGCTTTTGTTAATAAATTGGTTCATAATATATTGCCAATGATAAATTAAACACTCAATGATTAAGTAATCTCAACTTTATTTTCAGAAAATATTGACACGTGCAGGGCAGAAACATACTAACAGATAAGAACCAGAGAGAGTTACAGGAGTACCTGATTGTGTGGATTAAGAATGGAATTCATGCAAATTTGGTATTTCAGCTGAGTATAGAGAAGAGAAACAAAGAGGCAGCGTATTGATGGAGAATTGGACCTGCATTGGTGGGCTTCTATCCCGACTCCCTAGTATTTGCAAGAATTTGGGCCTTAATGTGAATCGAACTTTTTAAGTCAAGCTAATAAAGCTTTTTGTTTTTTTGAATCACAAGCTAATAAAGTCTTACTATGCCATTTCATTCCACAAACACTTGAGTTACATCAGCTAGTCTTGTGAGAGACCTAGACCAAGCCATGCTGATCCAATAAAGACATATAAATCAACAACTAATGTGGGCTTGTAGGGAGCTTAGGAAAATCTACTTAATAAGAGTTGGTCTACTTTTATTAAGACGGTCTTTTCTAATAATTTGTGGAGTTACATAGGCTGATCATAACTTATGGTCAGATATTGCCCAAACCATTGTGTTTCTCCATTATTCGCATGCTCAAACCAAGCGCTAAACACACCGTAAAAGTATAAAAAAGGAGGAAATATATTGCCAGATGCTTCAATTATGCTCAAGTACACCCTATGAACATGCTTGGTAGATTTCGGGACTTTCTCCGAAAAGTCAAAAATCAACCAAAAAAGCCATTTTTGTGGACTATAACCCACGAAAAAAGCTCGTTTCGGCCCTGAAATAGAATCGGACAAAAATTGGCATGAAACATCCTAGACACATATAATGAAGAATAGAACAAGAATATTTCCCAATATTAGCTTTGGTGTGGCCCAAACCATCGGTTTTTTCCGTTATGCACATACTCGAATTGAGCGCTAAACGCACCGTAAAACCATCAAAAAGGAGGAACGGGATTGCCACATGCTTCAATTATGCTCCAATACACCTTATAAACATGTTTGGTAAATTTAGATAATTTCTCTGGATAATCGAAAATCGACCCAAAAAGTCGGTTTTTGTTGACTATAACTCACGAAAAAAACCTCGTTTCGGCCCCGAACTAGAATCGGACGAAAATTGACAGCAGTCATCCTAGACACATAATGTAGAATGGAACAAGAAAATTGCCCAAAAGTAGCTTTGGCGTGGCCTAAACCATCGGTTTTGTCCATTATGCACAAACTCGAACCGAGCGCTAAACACACCATAAAACTATCAAGGAGGAATGACATAGCCATGTGCTTCAATTATGCTCTAATACACCTTATGAACATGCTTGGTAAATTTTGGGACTTTCTCGGGAAAATCAAAAATCGACCTAAAAAGCCGGATTTTGTGGACTATATATAAGTATATAACCCACGAAAAAACCACGTGTCGGCCTCGAAATAGAATCTGACATAAGTTATGATCAGCCTATGTAACTCCACAAATTATTAGAAAAGACCGTCTACTTTTATTATAAAAGTAGACCAACTCTTATTAGATAGATTTTCCTAATCTCCCTACAAGCCCATATTAGTTGTTGATTTATATGTCTTTATTGGATCAGCATGGCTTGGTCTAGGTCTCTCACAAGACTAGCTGATGTAACTCAAGTGTTTGTGGAATGAAATGGCATAGTAAGACTTTATTAGCTTGTGATTCAAAAAAACAAAAAGCTTTATTAGCTTGACTTAAAAAGTTCGATTCACATTGAGGCCCAAATTCTTGCAAATACTGGGGAGTCGGGATAGAAGCCCACCAATGCAGGTCCAATTCTCCATCAATACGCTGCCTCTTTGTTTCTCTTCTCTATACTCAGCTGAAATACCAAATTTGCATAAATTCCATTCTTAATCCACACAATCAGGTACTCTGTAACTCTCTCTGGTTCTTATCTGTTAGTATGTTTCTGCCCTGCACGTGTCAATATTTTCTGAAAATAAAGTTGGGATTACTTAATCATTGATGATAGTGTTCAAGCAATATATTATGAACCAATTTATTAACAAAAGCTTGAAATGGTTTTGGTATGTGCTTGAGGTTTAGAAAAGTCGTAAGTTTGTCGAGTTTGAGGCTGGAAGAGTAGCATAAAGTCTTCAAAGAGACCGCCTACTTTTATGTTAAAAATAGACGGAGCCATGCTGACCCAATAAAGACATATACATACTTGACTTGGGCCTTTAGGAAGTTAAAGTAAATTTAGCTTCTAAAGAGTTCGTCTAGTTTTAAACGGTTTTTCTAAGAATTTGTGGGAGAGTATTAAGGTGTAGTTGCTGGTTGTATTGAGTTTATAAGCAAGTTCATGAGGGGGCCAGGTTATGTGTCATATTGTAAATAAGAGTGTTCTTTATAGTAAGATAGTGGGTTCTTGAGACTGAGTTTGGCTATGACTTGTGCTGCACTTTAAGTTTCGGGGTTGTATTGTCTCGACTGGTTAATCCTTTGTTGAAGTATGGGTAGAGTAGTCAATGAGTTTCGACTCTAGATGACGAGCGTGAGGACTCTTGAGAAGCTATTTATTTGTTAATCCGTAGTGCCATTGATAATTGTTGTTTATGAAGCTATAGTGTCATAAAGTAGTTATATTGGCATGAGATTAGTGGTTATTGGTCTCTTATATCATTTACAAATGCTCTCAAATTAAGGGGCTGTTCTACGGCAAAATAAGATCTAAAATTGGGGGTGTTTGGGTACCTTTAGGAGCTTTTGTGCACCACTAATTTGTGCAGCACTAAGTTTAGAAATTGCATTGATCTCTGGTTGTCTGCAGAATAGGATATAGCTAACCATGTTGTTGAAGGATACAATGGCAAACATGGTCATTTAATGTTGTTTTGCTCAATAGAAATGGTTATTTTTCCCTACAGTTTTCCCCTAATTTTTCCATTTACTTGCACTATATTAAGTATTGATTTGTAGGTTACTGGACTGCTTATTACTTTTTTGACAATGTTTAGATTGTTGACAACTTTGTTCTGATTTGCAGCATGGGAAAAGAAGAAGAATTGGTGTCCAACCCCAATGAGGAAGTAAGGCAAATACTGTTCGAATATTTGGCATGTGTTGCAAAACTTGAGCAATTAGTGGCAGTCGAAAATAGGTTTCTCGTCTGCTTTGAGCAGGCACTTGAGTTTCTCCGACGGCCTCCAATAGATGAGACATCGAAGCTGGTACAGAACATTATCAAAGCGAATGAAACTAAGAGGTTAACGTCATATGTACAGGCTGGTTGTGTAAATGCTTATGATAGCACACGAAATGTCAGTCAGTTGAATACAATTTTGTCTGGCCTACATGATCATCTAAGCAAAGCCAAAGCCACAATTGATAAACTTGAAACGCTTATGAATAGAGCAGGCCGTGTCTGAACTCACTGAGCTGAATTTGAGCGAATGTACAGAACAACAATCAAATTCTGAAAGCGAGGAAATTCCTTTGTATAGGGATATAAGCCTTGATGCTGCTGATTATGCCTCGATTATGGCCGTCATCCACAGCATGGTGAAACAAGATTACTTGATGGAGGAAAAGATAGTTTCTTCCTTAAGTCTGAAGTCATCGTCGGAGGAATTGGATAGCTACTGCATGAACAAATTTAGGTTGTATTGAAGTCCCGTAGGTGAAATCTAGTCTTCTTTATGTAACAGTGTCTTATTTGTACCATCCTTCCCCTGGGAGTATTGGCGTGCTAGATGGCTTCACATTAATATCATCAAACAGTTTAACAGTTTTTCTTCTTGTTTCAACGACCACTTTAAATGATATGCATAATCTGCACAAAGTTCTTGTTTCTCTACTAGTGAACTAGTACCATCTTCACCTGTGGCATGCACTGATTTATTAATATCTTCCCATGTGATGGTCTCGGAAACTAGGTCACCAGTTTCCATATTTTTTCTCGGCCTAAAATATGCAATTATTCTAGGGAAAACAACCAGTGTCCAGTTGGAGAAACTAGTATGTTGACTTGCAGGTGAACAAACTGTTATGGCTACACGTTGTACTAGAGCCTGGATCTTGTTGCACCAACACATAAAATAACGGAAGTTGCACTAGATAGTCCATAGTTAGTAGAGTACATTGACGACTAATAATGCTTCTTTATGCCCCTCATTGAGAATAACCTTTGTCCAAATTTGAGAGAGGTATATTCCTGATGTATACTCCTCTTTAATATGAAAAAGGATTTCTAACATCTCCATTCTTGGGCTCATGCAAGTGTAGTGGTGTCAAAGTATGCAAAAATAGCATGGCCCATTAGTCCAGCTCAACTCGACCCATTAAGTGTTGGCCCAGCCGAACCTGTATTTTCACTATACCCACTAACTTCCCAACCCATAAAATCTACACAGTAGCTGCTTCCGAGAAACTCGGGGCAATAGGATTTCTATGAAAAGGGATAACGGACAAGGGAAACAAAATAGAAGTGGAAAAAATAAGCAAACAATCATAAGAAACAGAAACCGGACTGCCAGTCAGCTTGACCAAGGAATAAAAAAAATGACACAACTTCAAAAAAATATCAAACCAGAACAAGAAGTGACTATCTTGAAGATATCCATGTTGAACACAAGATAAATCAGAACAATAATCCCCAATGAAAACCATGGTACCTGTGGGCTTTATGGGGACTCTTTGGTGCTTGTGTAGTTGTGTGTATTGATATGATACATATATTTCCTACCTAAGGAAGACGTTTAATCTCATATAATTAATTTGTTTCGTATATCATAGTATTGACAATACTAAGCCCAAACCCCCAATAAACAAAAAAAAAAAAAAAAACCAATCAACTCTGGCATACTTAGAATTGGGGAAAATCCAAGATGTAGGAATAGGGGTACCGATGCTTTAATTTCTGCAATAATTTTCTACCAGTTTTCTACTTTTTCTACCAAATTATATAAATTTGGGGATAGCAACTGCTACCCCTCCCTACTCAGTGGATCCTTCCTTGCTTAGAAACAACACTAACTGAAGATATGGAAAACACAAAAATTTTATAACTCTATAATAAGACTCAGCTTGTCTTATAAATCAAAGGAAAGTTATATGTAAACTTAAAATTGATTACACACAACTTTATTCAAAACCAATATCGTAAACTTCAACAGAAAATACCTCGAGTCAGCTTAGAAACTTAACTACCTAATGAGGAATCACCCTCATCTTGTGAGTGAGCGCCATGGGTGGATCCAATGAGTAGCGAGGGGTGGCAGCCGCTACCCCCAAATTTATGAAATGGTAGAAATGATAGAAAATTATAAGCAAAAATGATATAATGGGCACCCCCATTTTTAAATCCTGGACCGCCAGCCTGCAACCTCGAATCAAAAGAAGAATCACCATCAACTACCGTCTCACTCACAAGAACAAGTTTACACTTTCTACCAAATTCCAAAGCCCTAACTATTTCCTCTGGTCAACAGTCAACATAGCTCAACTAGTCAAACTGATCCAGGGGCAAATCCAAAATTAATGAACAAGGGTAGCAAACTATTATTTTTGCTAAAATCTTCCATCTTTTCTACCCTTTTCAATCATCTTCTACCTTTCTTCTTACCAATATTTATAAAGTTAATTAGGGGGTAGTGAACGAGTGTTCATTACTAGTTGACTCACCACTTAACAGATCAACTTGTGCTACCTATCTTTTCTACCCTTTTCTATCATCTTCTACCATTTTTCTACCTTTCTTTTTACCAAGATTTATAAATTTCATTTGAGAGTAGCGAACGAGTATTCATTACTAGCTGGCTCCACCACTGGACAGATTAACTTGTGCTACCGTCCCAACTCCCAACTCCTAAAACCCGACCTAGGGGCATATCCAAGATTACGAAATACGGTAGCAAACTATGATTTTTGCTATCTTTTCTACCTTTTCTCACCAAGTTTTATAAATTTAATTAGCTACTGGCTGGCTCCTCACCACTGAACAAATCAACTAAGGCATCCGTCCCAACTCGTAACAATTCCAAAATTCTAAAAATGGGGGTAGCAATTCCATTATTTTTGCTAAAATTTCCTATCTTTCCTATCATTTTGTTCCAATTTTATAAATTTCGCTACCCCTCGCTACTCATTAGCTCCGCCACATAGCGCAACAACTAATCTCCTCCTAAACTACCAGCATCTCACCGACAACATAATATCCACAACAACAACATCCAATTAAAGAACCTTCATTTCAATTAAAGAACACATATACATAATCAACAGTTCAACATCAATACCAAAATATACCCCCAGATTATAATTTCCAATCCCCCCAACCCCTAACCCAACTAAAGAACCTTCATTTCATAATAATCTCAATAAAACGAGTAATAATCAAATTAATTAAAATTAAACAAGAAATGAATCTTACTTATTATTGGTATCAAAATGAAAACGCGCGTCTCTCTCTGTCGTACGTGGCGGTGGTGGAAATGTGGGCCCGGCGGTGAGGGTAAAAAATGACGTGGCGGTTGGGATTAGAAAAAAAGGGTGGGACCCAAAAGCGGCGTAGTGTCGTGTTAAGACACCGTGGCGCGGCGGTTGGTGCGGCGGCTGGTGCGGCGGAGGAGATAACGGCGTTGGGCGGAGAGTAAGGGGGGGTGGAGAGGCTGGATGTGTTGAGGGTTACCACCTTAGGTTTTCCTTTTCTTATCCCCTTTTTTTTATTTTCCTTTTTCTCTTTCTTGCCTTAAAATATTTATTGGACCAACCCAATTTAGATAAAAAGCCCATTTTACAATTTTGGTAAGACTATAATCCTCCTAGCCTCCTAGTCCTCCTAGGCTTGTCAAATGGGTCGGGTCGGGTAGAATACGGATGGGAAATATAAGGGTTAGGTTTATTTCGGGGGGGTTTGATCGGGTAGAATATGGGTGGGATGTATACAATTAAATACATGTTTGGATAGAATATGGATCAGGTGTACACCGGGGGGTTGATTGGGTAGAATATGGGTGGGATGTATACGGTTAGATACGGGTTCAGATGGAGTTAGGGTCGGGAGGTGTATATATACTTGTCTATTCGGGGGTTAGGTCAGGTAGAATATGGATGGGATGTATACGGTTAGATACAAGTTTGAACATAATATGGGTCGGGTGTATGTTGGGGGTTTGATCGAGAAGAATACGTGTGGGATGCGTACGGTTAGATACGCGTTTGGGTAGAATAAGTTCGAGTGTAAACTTGCCTACTGTGGAGTTAGGTCAGGTAGAATACGGGTGGGTTGTATACGGTTAGATACAGATTTGAATGTAATTTGGGTGAGGTGTATAGTGGGGGGTTTGATCGGGTAGAATATTGGTTGGATGTATATGGTTAAATACGGGTTTGGATAGATCGGGTAGAATATGGGTGGGATGTATATGGTTGGATACGAGTTAATTTGGATATGATGCGGATCAGGTGTTTATGGGTTCGGTTGAGTTAGTGTCAAATCTTTTTTTCCTTTTTTTAATTTTCTTTTTCTACCTTAAAATATTTATTGGACCAACCTAATTTAGATAAAAAGCCCAAACTTGACACCCACCCGGTGGTGTGTATCATCCCCCTTTCCAATACTACAATCCTAGATTCCTGGCCTCCTAGGCTTGTCAAATGGGTCAGGTCGGGTAGAATATAAATGGGATGTATATGGTTAAATAATTTCCAATATGATTCTAGACCTGTCAGACAAGTCAGGTCGAGTAGAATATGGGCGAAGATGTGTACGGTTAAATATAGGTTTTGGATAGAATATGGGTCGGGTGTCTATGGTGTTTGTGTCAAGTTAGTTTCCGTCAAAATATGGGTCAACATTAATAATATTTAAAAAGTTTCAATATTTTTTTTTAAATTAGCTATTTATACGTTATTTATCGTAATTAGTTAGTGCAAAATGATAATTTTTTAAGGTCGCAATAAAATCATCATCATATGGACACATGCCAAAATGAGTGGTCAAATGCCCTTCGCATATGTTGTACCCGTATCAAACAGGTTAACAACTAGCTTTAACCAAGATTGTTTTGTAAGACAGAGATACAATCTTTGTTAGTTTTCTCAATCTTTGTAATTTTTTTCCGATAATCCTTCTCTTTCTTTTCTCCAATTTCTGCGGCGCTGAGGAATTAAAGGGGGGCATAATAGGAGGAGCAAAAGGAGCATAAGTCCATTGAAGTCAAGCAGTTTTTGCATGCAAGTCAGGTTAGGGCTTCTTAATCGGCAATCTTAATGTATATTGGCTTGTTGTTGTTGAAGATAATAGTGGAACAAGTCCAACGCATGACTAGGGCTTAGGATTTTCTGTTACTTTAGTTATCGTAACAACTTCTCATCGTTATTATCTTTAGATATTCTCATGCTTACTAGATAATCTCCTAATAATTTGGACTTAACAGTAGGTTGTCGTATCAGTCGTTATAAGCGTACATGCATGCCCTAGCATTAACACAATTCAAAATTGAATCCTCATTCAACAGTAATTGCAGGTCACATAATTACTCTTATATTACTCTCCGCCCGAAAGACTTCTATTTCACCAGTTGCAGTCTTTTGTTACCAGAAACAATGGTTAGTGATGAAAAGTATTTGGACATTACTACAATTCAAGCATCAAGAAGAACCAGTTTTGTACCAGATGAACTGTTGATAGAAATTCTATGTCGACTCCCGTGTTGCAAATCTGTATTTAGATGCAAGTTTGTATGCAAGCATTGGTATGCATTGGTCTCCCAACCTTTATTCATTATGTAAATGTTGCCTTGAATTCCCATTGTTACTTACAGTAACATAGTTCCACAAGTCAATGGCATTAAATGTTTTGGCTATTCTCTTGCTTTGCCGACAAGCACAATACACGTTGTCACTATTC
>CAAKMY010079708.1:0-12266 GCA_901111285.1 Corrigiola litoralis | reverse complement strand
TTAATTAGTTAATTTAAAACACAATCAAACCATGACTGCTACAGAAGTTGGAAGGTTTGTATTAAAAATGGTGACCTTTGACTTACTATCCATGATGAGTTTATATTTTATAATTGAGTGATCTTGAACCTGGTAGATGAAGAGTCTCTATTTTTTTTTAAGCATTATGTCCCTATTAAATAAGTGTCACGTGTTCTCAAATTGAAATTTCTTAAGTGTTTAAGATAATAGTATAGATATAGATTTTTTACGCTTCTATAAGCCCAAATTAAGTTGTAGGACCAGCATGATTTGGTCTACTTTTATAATAGACGCTACCTGAGAAAAATTTATGATGTCACAGAAGTAGTAGAAAAAGGTAGAAAAAAAAACTAAATGAAACGACGCCGTTTGAGTCAACTACAGTAACCCACAAGCTTAACAAGTAAAGAGGTTTGAGATAAAAAGAGCAAATAAAACCAAAACTATCACTCCCCTAACGACGTCGTTTTACCCAAAAATCAAAATTCTTTTTTCCCCCAATTTTGCTGGTAATTTCGTAACCCTAAATTATTATTCTTTTAATTATACTTCATTTATTTGAATTAATTATACTATTGATTGTTATTAAATTGTTGTTATGATTATGTAGTTTGTGTAATTCGTTTCATGTTTTTGCCCTAATTATTATATTAAATTTAATTGATTGATGTTGAATTTGATATTTGATTAAGAAAGAGAGATGCTTTAGTTGTTATAAGTACCAGGGGTTCGATTCTTATTTGCGACTTTGGCGCGGCAGTCGTGTTATACTGAATTTGATGTTTGATTGAGAATAAAGAGATGCTTTGGTTGTTAGAAGTGTTATTTATGGACTGAGAGGTTCGGGGTTCGATTCTTATTTGCGACTTTGGCGCGCCATTCCTGTTATGCCATAAATAAATGCGGAATGTTTTAGGAGAGACCGTTTTTTTTTAACTTGAAATTAGACGGAGCCATGCTGGCCCAACAAAGGAATATATCTCTGATTTAACATGGGGTTTGGAAGAAGCTCGAGTTGATTTAGCTTGTAGGGAGCTCGTGTACTTTTATGATTTCTGAGAAAATGTGAAAGAAATTAATTAATTTAAACTAATGTATTGAAGTTTTATTTTTTAGGGATTGTTGAGCTGTATTTGAGTAGAATTGGATTGGAACGGGAATGATGAGTACTGTTAGTAGTAATAAGAGAGCGAAAGAGGAGGGGGAGGAGATGGACGGTGAGGATTTACGGGTTTCGAAACGGCAAAGGCAGGAAAAGGATGGAGTTGAGGAGGTGGTGGCGCCGGTGTTTGAGAACCCTCTTCTTCCGCTTGCGTCGTATGATGATGATGACGAGGTAGAGGAGGAGAGGAGGAGGGAGGCGGTTCGGTTGCGTGAGGAGGGGAGTAGGAGTGCCAATGGGGCGGTTGTTGTTGGTGGTAAGCAGGAGGAGGAGGAGGAAGATGAGGACGATGGTGATTGGCGTGGGTTTAATCAAGGGGGTCGGAATCGGTCGATTGAGGTTCGTAGGGATTGCCCTTATCTTGATACTGTCAACCGCCAGGTAAATTCAGTTCTTTTCCTTGTGTAATTTGTGACATTTTGTTCTTTGCTTTATGCTTTGAGATTATTTTGTACTTTGGTATTTGGTTTTGTCAACTTAGTGTGTGAATGTGCTTCTTCGGATTTGAATTTTGCTTGGAATTTGGATTGTTGTGTGCCTAGATTATTCACTGTGATATCGGTTGTGGGTATGAACTTGAGACTTGCTGGAGTCGAGGTGGAATGTACGTCATCGGTTAGTCTGTTTGACATTGGAGCAGGAAGGATGCTGGTCACGGCATGGCCTTACCAGTCCTCGTTTGCTAATGAATATGTGCACAGTGGTTAGGGTGTACTCTTGTTATGGAATAATGGTTTTTGAGATTGGACGAAGATATGTTAGCTCTTACTCTCTGACAACGCCCCTCCTAATCTCCATTGGTGGTCGATCGCTTAGGTACTTGGCTGAAATTGCAGTACTTCAATAGTAGAAAGTGCAAACACACATGGGGCTTGCTTTCATGGGTAGGCTGAATGTCGACCTGTTTTGAATTTGGGGTGGGTGAAGACTCGGGAACTAGTTAGGGTAAAGGGTCTGTGCATTTTGACGTGAGGATGGTTATATTGAATATGCTTTCTATGTTTTCGAGAACGTGGAGCATTTTTGTTTTTAATAAGACTTATTGTGTGGATTGAGGTGAGGTTGAAGTGTTGTCAAATTGCCGTCGTTAGAATAGAGGGGCTTTCTTCTTTTAGAAAGTACCTTGGTGGTTAATGATTATACTGTTTTCAATTTGGGTGTAAGGCTTTAATTTGTGGTAGGTTATGTGGAGCTTCACCTTTGTTAGATTAAGCTAGAGATAAGAGTTAGTTACACTTGAGTATTTTGGTTGTTCATCAGGTTGGGCAGGAGTTGGGGCTTTTGTCTTGGTGACCTTAAACTGTTCTCTGTACTCCTTGGTGTGTAAATAGTATATGGTCATTCCGGTGTATGTATTATGATATCTGATGGCTTGGTTTATTTTGTATCGTCTGAGCTGCATTGCTGGATCATTCTGGAACTGGCAGAATGTTAAAATTTGGGCTCCCTAGATGCTTTGGGGACAGCACATTTTTGACATGTTCTATTGAAAGCTGTTCACCAATGAAATTTTCTTTAGATTTGGGTGGGAAAAGGAACTTTTTTGTGCTCTGCTGGGTACTTATTGTTGATTTTCTGGTGGATACATCTTTATCTCCTTAGACCCTGCTAGGAAAATGATTCATTTAGGGGAATGTTAACTTCTTGGACTTCCCTGGGTTCATTGCTGAGGTATTGGTTTGCTAGAGTAGAGGTGCTTATGGTCAGCTAATGGTTTAACTTATGTTTAAGTGGGCAGGGATGGAATTGGATAGGAGGTGAGGTAGAGTACGTCTTTACTTACCTTGATTATATACTTTCTAGGAATGATATCCACTCTGGTTAATTTGGTGGCTACAGATCTGTGTAGGGGAGAGATTGGGGTTTGGTAATTCTAAAATGTTGCTTCTCTTTAGGGTGTACTAGACTTCATGGCTGTTAATGGTTATGGTGTATGAAATTAGATGATAAGAATTTGAGTTTGTCACGTGAGGCATTTTTTACCGTCAATCTCCAAAGCTGAATGGGTTTTTGGCCTCTTCTTCTTCTTCTTTTATTTTATTTTCTTGACAGATAATATGAGGGGAAGGGAATGGTTGGCAAATCCATACTGGGGGTTCGTTTTAGTAGATATGGATGGTAGAGGGACCTTTTCTTTTCTTAATTATACTTGATAATTGTTTGTTCCTCATGAAGTTGTATGACCGAGGGTTGATGGGGCTTGATGCCTTAGTAAATAGTGAATTTAACATATAGAAGCTCGGCCGTTCCAGTTTAGGATAGAATGATAGGCTGGCTGATAATTGGTTACTGTTAAATTGAAGGCCTTGTTTGTTTCGCTGAACTCAACTTTCATGGAAGTTGGGGCCTTATGTAAGTCAAACTTACATATGCAAGTGTTAGTTCCATGGAAGTTATCTTGTTTGGTTCATCACATTCATTTCCTTGGAAGTATGTGAATTTGACAACATTAGCACCATTTTTTCACTTCTATCTTTACATTGGCAAATATGACCTTTTACAAGAGATTATGGGAAGTCCCACTTACTAAGGTCCCCCAAGGGCCCTAGGTAAGTAACTTCCCATGGTTTAATTTAAGTTACTTATATATGGATTTTTAAGTTCCATGGAAGTAGTACAACCAAACTATGTAACTTTTTCTTACTTCTATGGAGCTTCAAGTTCCATAGCCTAGTTACACCAAACCAAACAAGGTCAAAATGTCTGATGCTGTCTACTCATTTGCTCCATAGTTTGTTGGTATATCTATAACCTGGTACCAGTTCTAATTCAATGCAACAATCCTTTTACTGTAGGTTCTCGATTTTGATTTTGAGAAGTTTTGTTCAGTATCTTTGACAAATCTAAATGTGTATGCATGCCTGGTATGTGGGAAATATTTTCAAGGAAGAGGCCCCAAATCTCATGCGTATACTCATAGTTTAGAAGCTGGACATCATGTATACATTAACTTGCGGACGGAGAAGGTTTACTGTCTTCCAGATGGATATGAGATCAATGATCCATCGCTGGATGACATACGTCATGTCCTGAATCCTAGGTATGTTTCCTTTTTTTTGTTGGTGATTGGGACGAGGCTGGGAAGTCATGGTCAACAGTCAAAGAGCACATTTCTTTCCTGATATACCTGGTCAATATATGCAGGTTTCAAAGGGAGCAAGTTAAACTGCTAGATAAGAGCAAGCTTTGGGCGAGGGCTCTTGATGGTTCAGATTACCTCCCTGGACTGGTAACGCCTGTCCTTTTAGTGATTTAAAAAGCATCTTTTTTGTACTTCTATATTATATTGGGTTCTTGTTTATATAGTTCATGCTATAATTTATTTAAAATATGATGCTCTGTCTAAGCTAAGTGGATAAGTATTTTGAAAATTCTGTTTCAGGTTGGACTCAATAACATTAAGGAGACTGAGTTTGTAAATGTTACAATTCAATCTCTTATGAGAGTTACACCCTTAAGGAACTTCTTCCTGATCCCAGAAAACTACCAACGCTGCGATTCTCCCCTTGTTCATCGTTTCGGGGAACTTACTCGGAAAATCTGGCATGCAAGAAATTTCAAGGGACAGGTATGGACATGGATTTTAATGGTCTTTTAGCTGTTGGTGGCATATCAATTATTGGAATCTAGATTAAAATGTGTATATTTTATTTTGTTGCAGGTGAGCCCCCACGAATTTTTGCAGGCCGTGATGAAAGCCAGTAAAAAACGGTTTCGAATTGGAGCGCAATCTGACCCGGTTGAGTTTGTGTCTTGGCTCCTCAATACACTTCACAAAGATCTCAGAAGGAATAACACCAGTATTATCTATCAATGTTTTCAGGTATTCTTATTCTAGAGATAATCTTCCGTGGAATTTTTGTATGCTACTGTGTCCGCAAGTCTATGTCTAAGCTGATCTTTATGACAGGGTGAATTAGAGGTTGTTACAGAGATTCAGAACAAAGGACTTGTTGATAGAAGAGCAACCGTTGATGACCAAAATGGATCTTTGGCTGCAGATGGTGCAGCTGGGAACTCAAATATGTTTAGAAAAACTTCCAGCAAGCCATTTCTAATGCTTGGGCTCGATTTGCCTCCTCCTCCGCTTTTCCAAGATGTGATGGAGAAAAATATTATCCCTCAGGTATATAATGTTTGGTGGCCCATTTTTTTTGATGGATGATAGTCTGTGAGTTCCAAGTCTAGTGGGCTCACTTATATTGTTACTTTTAGTTTTAATAGTGAACTGAACCTTGGAGCACTTTAAGATTTTTTGAAGGTTTAAAGTGGGTGGTTTTACTGTTACTGTACGTGGCTATATGTTATGCTATACGACCTCTGTGACTGTGTGACACTTGTTTAGCAGCTTTTAAGAATGCCTATTGTCAGAGTAACTCTTATTATACATTGACCTCTCTTTATTGAACGGATTATAGCTGGTCTTTCGTTCCTGGATAGGTCACCAGTACATTGTTTTTCACAAAAAATGCGTCGTCGGTCATTATTTTTTTAGAAGAATCTCTCATCAAATTAAAGGGGCATTTCCCCAATGGAATATGATATATCACATTATGTGAAGATACAATGACTGTTGTTTCCTCCTCTCTTGGAAATATTTATGCCCAAGTTTCTTTCATCTAATTGCTCCAGGCTGTGAAGCATCCAATATATATTTTCAGCAAGTTGTACTTGTTGATACATTTTTGAAATGTGTACAAGTGCTATATCTGCTGGTAGTAGAAACGGGGATCCTTGTTGAATATAAAGGTTTTAATTGATCATACGAGTTTGGTTTATATTGCTCTTTTGGTGAGGCTACGTGGATGCCGATGACAATTAATAATATGGTTGTAATATTAGTTTACTGCAATTCAAAAAATTTATTTTTTGCCTATGTAGTACGTGGGAAGTATGGCTTTGGTTGCTACCTGACTATCTCTGGTCTTTTGGCTGGAACTCCTTTTTTAGATGTATTTGTGACTGTTCTTGTATCGCTTAACCTACTCTCCTTCCCGTTTTTTCTTTTTGAGGTAGACTTCTTAAATTTTTTAATTAGGGTGTGAGTGTAGGTTACCCTTTTTCCCTTAAGCACCAATTGTATTTGTCTCTCGTACCAAGTTTTTTGATTTTGCTGTTTCTCTATTTATCAACCCGCCCCCTTTATTATGCCATTTGCTTTGTCCAGTGCCTATTTTGGATGTTATCCTGGTGGACTTTGCTCATGTGCTTCTCTTCTTCCTCCTCTCTTTCCACACTCAGGTTCCCCTTTTCAACATATTGAAGAAGTTTGATGGGGAGACCATAACAGAAGTTGTGCGTCCTCAAATAGCAAGGATGAAGTATCGTGTTACCAGACTGCCTCCATATCTTATCCTGCACATGCGTCGATTTACCAAAAACAACTTCTTTGTTGAAAAGAATCCCACTCTAGGTAAGCATCCTACCGATGGAATTTGCTTGCTTGTTAGGATTTTATTTATTGTGTCAGAAAATGTTGGTGATATAATTTCAACAAATATGGCCATCTATATTTGCCACCATGGTGGAGAATTGGGATGGCTACATGGCGTGATCGAAAGTGTTATTTTTTCTGTGGTCAGACTCGGTAGTTGCATATGTCTGCTTGATTAGTATGGCAAATTATTAGGTACACTTGAGAGTACATACTCTCAAGTGCAACTCTAGATATATATATGATGTACCTTGTATACTTTTTTGTGTACCTTCAATAAATTAGAATTATACAATATTTTCACTGTGGTACATAAAAACTTATCAAAGGTACACAAAAAATACACAAAGGTACATAAAAGTATATTTGAGAGTACGTACTCTCATGTGTACCCAATAGGTTACGGAATAGTATGTTAGATGAAGCAGTCAGGACTCTGGCCTGTCGTTGCCTTTTTAGGTTTATAGATTTTTTGATATTTTCTATGCTTTGTACCCATTTTTGTTGTTTGATTTCCTTAAGAAACACGCCATGGACATATATGGTTTTTACAAGATTCTTTGCATGTCCAGACTTGGAAATTCTGTATTCTTCTGATTTTTTTTCGCAAGATTTGTTCGTTGCTTCTCATTTTGTCCCTCAAAATTTTCTTGATAGTTAATTTTCCTGTGAAGAACCTTGAGCTGAAGGATTATATTCCCCTGCCTACACCAAAAGAGGGTGAGAAATCTCGCTCAAAGTATGATCTAATTGCAAATATAGTCCATGAAGGCAAGCCTAGTGAAGGGTCATACAGAGTCTTTGTTCAGCGGAAGTCGGAGGAACAATGGTAGTTTCTGACCTTTTTTTTTATATACGTGTGGTCTTTACGACAATTCTTTTGGTTCTTCCTTAAGGACCTCGTTGTCTACTTATGCTTGTTTATTATATTGGTTTACGTTTTCGGAAGTAGTCTGCATGTTGGCTCATCTTGGTGGTTTATGTGACTCATGAAAACTCCAGGTATGAGGTACAGGATTTGCATGTAGTAGAAACGCTTCCCCAAATGGTTGCCCTTTCTGAGGCGTACATGCAGGTGTATGAGCTACAACAACAACAGTGAAAGCCACGAAGATCTGCTCGGGTACGGTAGTAATTTGTGTCTTGTTGGTAGCATATGTCATTGCACTGTCTCAATCTCTTAGGTTAATTCTTAGTGGCTTGGCTAGAGGCCCTAGGGGTTGAAGCTGTCCTACCTTTTTGTTCTTGCTTGCTCTGTAAACCATTCAATCCTCAAACTAGAATGTAATTTTGACAGCTCCTGTATACTTTTCTGAGTTGTTTACAGTCATCGTTTAGGGATTTTACGCTTGCTTTATGCGAGGGTTGGGCCTGTTGGTTAGTTGTTTCACTACAGAACAGGAATTGGGCTCATGGAATTTGAGGATTCTGCTTAGGCTATGTATTTGAACCTTTTGTATTTTGTATATACACTGCAGTTCATTAATTGTTATATGGTTTATTGTTCAGCCCTGATGAGTTTCTGCTCTTATTAACACACTGTTGTGGGTTGTCCTACTATTTGAGATTTATCCTAGACATGCCCCACTTTACTTGATCCTCCTGAATGAGAGTGACGTCGGTTTCGATTCTGGATTTTTTCTCATAGTTGTGATTGCCAGGATAATTGTTGTCAAGGGACAATAGGATGATCTGTTTTCGTTGTTTAGAATCTCGTTTTGATATTTCTGAATGTCAAAATTATAGGAAAAGAAAAACCCATAGGTTTGGTGAATAGTGTAGTAGTATGTCTGTTGTCTAATATGTGCTACTGTTGTGTCTTTCCTAGATCAAGTTATAGGTCATCTTCCAAGTAGGCAGATGTGATTGAACAGCAGTTGGCTATTGCTTTTTGCTATGAGACTAAGGTATGCATTTTCGTAATTGTCTTTTTGTGATCCTTGTATATACTATAAATAAAGAAGGCTCCTCCACCCCCTCTTTCCTTAACGTAAAATGACGTTAAAAGCATTATTTTTTTCATTCCCATAATTTCCATCAATAAGAAAGTAATCTCCCAAGCGGGCTTCAAGCACTCCCTCTAACCTTTCTGTGAAATCATTCCATATAGCTGGACTATG
This sequence comes from Corrigiola litoralis, assembly GCA_901111285.1. Lineage (NCBI taxonomy): Eukaryota > Viridiplantae > Streptophyta > Magnoliopsida > Caryophyllales > Caryophyllaceae > Corrigiola > Corrigiola litoralis. The sequence continues at coordinate 3,529 of CAAKMY010079708.1, read as the reverse complement.
TGCTTCTAGGTAGGCATGTGTACCTCATGCTGTGTGTGAGGCTGCATGAAGTGGGTGTTCTATATATTCACCTTGTACTCGGCATCACTAAGGTAGATTGCTTAATGCTCTACGTCCCAGGAGAACCTCCCGTTGCATTACTACTTCTTAGCATCCGAACGAGTGCATTAGTGTGCCACTAACCTTTCTGTGAATTTGTGACGTTTGGAAGATTGTCACCTGAGGCTGTGATACAGCTGCTATTGAAATTTGGCTTTATGCTGGTTTAGGTACTATACAGCTCTGGGCTTTGCTTTAATTGGTGTTTCTAGTGGAATTTTTTAATGATGTGTGGTGAGGTTTGAGCTTCAGGCCTTTTATTGATGATATTAGTAAGGTTTGATGACGAAGGTGTGAACTGTGAAGCCTTGAACAAGCTCGTGGTCTTTATTGTCACATGTTTGGAAGTCTATACTCAGGTATAAAGATCCAAAATTTGAGGTCAGAAAGCTGGGTAATATAGATGAATGAGAAGTGTGGTCCTATTAGTGGGTGCTTAAGGTGTTGATGCTATCAGATCTATTTTGGGTGCCTTTGAAGCTAAATTGGATGGTAGATTAGGCTTTGGCAAGTCGCAGCTAATCATCCAATCACCCATGCAAGTGAAATGAGCTGGTAATTATGAAATGAATAAGGTAAGTGTTGAACGCCTAGAGACACATCTGATCGACCAAAATTGTGATAAGAGCCCGAAGACTATGACTTAGACCTTCTATGATTTAGAAAATGCTCACCAATGGCCTCTTTAAGTGTCATCTCTCTCATTCTTTTAATCCTTTTGTTTCTTTTTTTGTTTGTGGAAATCAGCTTCATCTATTCGTGTTGGAAATTTTTTGGAATAAGCGAGGGAAGTCATTAACTGCTAGTGCAAGTTTTGGTCTATGGCATAGTTTAAGCGTCTCGTTTTAAATTCTTTCACTTTTAGTATTTCTCAGGTGAATGAACTTGAGTGTTCCTAATATACTCCTCTCAATATATCCAATGTGACTCTCAAGTTGAGTCTTGAACGGAAAGAAAGCTCAACAAAACGATAATACTAGTCATGCCAAAAATGTGGCTCTATTTTGTTCCTGGCTGCTGCTTGTGTATGTGCATAAAATTAAATTGTTTACTGTTAAATTCAATTGTCAATTCAACTGCCAAAAGCAAAAGAGAACAATTCAAGATTTCCCAAAGAATTAAAAGAGGGAGGGAGAAAATGGTAGAGCTAGCTGAAGATGAGATGAGGAGATTTGGTGAGACTTGTTTGTTTGTCCTCATGTCTCTGAGCTACTGCTTTATGATAGGCAAACTGACTCCAAAGGGTTTTACCAGATTAGTAGCAGTTCTTCCGGTGAACACAATATTTCTTGTTTTGCCACTAAATTTGACTTCTGCTCATCTTTGCGGATTAATGGCTTTCTTCATCTCTTGGCTGGCAAATTTCAAGCTCTTACTTTTTGCGTTTGGCAAACCCCCTCTATGTTTAGAACCTGCAGTTGGATTGTCTCGTTTCCTTGCTCTTGCATGTTTACCTATCGAAGTGCAAGAGCCATCTCCCACAAACTTGCAAAAATCCCAAAACAAACATGACCTACATTTCAACCCGCAAAACGAATCATTTCTGTCTCTTCAGAAATTCAATAATATGAAATTCCTCTGGAGTTCCATTTTCAAAGGTACAATCTTGGCCTTGATTTTGCGAATTTACGAGTATGGAAACCACTTACCTCAAAGTATTTTACATGTAAGCTATTTAGCGGACATCTATATTACCTTGGATGTCGTCTTATCATGCATTGCAAAGGCAGCTGGATTTTTCCTAGGACTAGATCTCAAGGCACAATTCAATCAGCCCTTATTATGCACCTCTCTGCAAGATTTCTGGGGTGCAAGATGGAACCTCGTGGTCAAGCGTATCCTCAGGCCCACGGTACACATACCTACACGGGATATCTGCACTAGGGTCATAGGCTGGAAGATGGGTACCTTTTTAGCCGTGATGGTCACATTTCTAGTTTCAGGCATTATGCATGAACTGATGATTTACCACCTTGGCCACCGGAGTCCGACATTTGAGGCGACAGGGTTCTTCGTGCTCCATGGATTCTGCGTCTGCCTAGAGATCATTGCTAAGCAGTTCGTTGGTAGAAAATGGGTGGCACCATGGTATGTCTCCATCCCAACAACTGTGTCTTTTGTGGTGGCAACTGCGTCTTGGCTTTTATTACCCCCATTGCTTAGGGCTGACTTGGAGATCAGGAGTCTCAAGGAGTATGCAGCTGTCTATGCGTTTTTGAGGTCCTTCAGCCGTGCTTTAGTGTACAAGTAATTATACGAGTTGCTAGCAATCAGCGTGTGTTTGGTGCCTTGGTCGGTCTGAGCTATAAACCTTGGCTGTATGACTAGCAGGGCTCATCTTTGGACTAGATCTTCTAGGAGGCTAGGAGCTCGCAATTTATGATGTAAGGAGTATCTTGTAAGCTCTGTCTTGTTATTAAGCTTAAAAGTGATAAAACATTACCTTTTTCTCTAAAAATCACTTCTCTTTTGTTCAATTTAGAGCTTAATGGGTGATCCTTCTCTTTTAATATCTTTAATAAGAGAGATGTCAAGTGAGGCAGAGTTCCTTGCAATTGTGTTTGCTCTTGAAACCTCTCTAGAAAGGCATGATCTATGGGACTATGATTTCATCCTGGGATGGGATCTGATCAATGTATAGTCTCGGATACTAAACCAGGAGAATGCAAGTGGTCGATGAGATAGTATGTAAAAAACTGAAGTCAGCTTTCATTTTCAATTTAGGGAATCAAAGTTCTCTTCAAAAAAGTAAAAAAAAAAAAAAAAAAAAAGAAAAGAAAAGAGAAGGGAACGGAAGTAGATGGAATCGCATTCCAACTCGTAAAGAAAGAGCTGTCAATGGTAGAACTTTGATTAACTAGGTCTAAGGTCTCTCTTGTTCTGTGATCGTTATGTTTGTCGCATAACATCTTTGGCTTCTAATTTGCCTTACTGATACAACTACATACTTTCGAAAAAAAGTAAGTAGAAAGGGTAAAGAAATGCAAATAAAAAATGATCTATTAGCTGATAACAAAATGAACGGGTACTGAAGCTGTACTCAGTATATGGCAACAAGGATGAGAATTGAAAGGGAGTTATCAACAATACATAAGTACATGATAAATCTAGGTACGAAGCTCCAGTATGACACTAATACTACTATGATACTCCAAATCTCCAATAATACAGTTATAATCTATATTATTATCTAATAAGCGAAGAGGTTACACAAATTGAGGACACATGGCAGGCCATTTAATGCATATTTAAGAACAAAACAATTAATTCATCATTTTCTTAAGAAAAATATCTAGGGTTAGATAAGTTTTGTCCCTTCTTTCATATTCCTCCATCAATAGACTTTTGGCATTCTTGATATAATTATTTCTTTATAACCTCCATGCTCATAATTATTAGTTTACTATACACATTTTCTAATTGACCTTTT
>CAAKMY010079698.1:0-11486 GCA_901111285.1 Corrigiola litoralis | reverse complement strand
AGTTTGGTGAAAGCAACATATACAGACAAAAGTGGGTGAAAATTGAAAGAGAAAGAAAGACAAAGAGGATTAGATGATGGAAGATATTCAAAGAATAATGTCACTTACTTGAATAGAAATTTAGAATTGCTTCATATCACCTACATTTCCAAAAAAAAGACATTTTTATCATGCTCGCTTTTAGTTAATTAATAATCAAGTACAAAGCATACACATAAGACCATGTCAAAAAAAATTGATATGGTGATTAAGTTAGAGAGAAATAGAGGCTATATGGATATCATTAATTGAATTAGATATACCTAAATCAAGGATAAGTAGACACAACTGATTTTGAGAGTAATGAATGAATACGCTAACAAAATAGTAAATGGTAAGGAGATCATATATAAAATTAGAATTTACATGCATATGTATAATAATGATGAAACCACTTGCGTGAAGCTTTGATTATCGTTCTGGTGTCACTTTGTGTGTGAGAATGTATTTAGACACATGATGCAATACGAAGAAAATAGATGTCACATTATGACATGAAGATCGTAAACGGTGATCTAGTTTTGAAAGAGGATATAAATATAAGTTTTGTATTGAGAAGAAAGGGGAAACCAATCGTCCATTTTATAGTAGGAGTTTAGCCTTATAAAAAAGTATTTTAATAATTAAATTAATTAGTTATTGGATAAGATAATGGAATCATGACTGTTACAGAAGACAAAAAGTCATATAAGTATACTCAAACAATTAAATTAGATGACCTTACATATTATGGTGTACTTAAATTCCTTATTCATTTATTAGGGTGACACGTGTCCTAAACTTAAAAGATCTTAGGTGTTTTAGATAATAGTATAGATATGATTAATTAAAAGAGCTAATAAGTAATAATAATTTGATTACAGAAAGATGATACAATCAATAATAACATCAATAACAGTAACAATAACAACAATATTAAAGCACCTTTTATAGAGAGAAGCTAGAACTTCTCGCTCTAGGATAATGTTGGTAGTTATGAGAAGCTCTGTCTCAAATAGAAAGTTGCCATTGTTTTTTCATTCCTTTCTTCTACTACTGCCATGGCTCAAAGGGGTCGATCTAAGAATGTTAGCAAATCTAAAAGTCCTACTTAAAACAAAAATACTGATACCAGAAATGTAGATTCTTGCTCTAAAACAGGGGAGAAAGTAGATACCACGCAAGGTACTCCTACTTTGGGTGATTTTATGGGATTCGTTCTGAAACATGGGTCGCATGCACAAGATGGAGAGGCCAACAAGGCAACAAGGGTAAGAATTTTACTCATGATGTTATGCATGTTGTCAACCCTGCTTCTAGTACAATTTTGCCTTCTGCTACAACTCAGGGTGATAAAGTTGGCTCCATTAATGTGACTACTAATAATATTGGTGAAAATGCTACTAAAAAAAGCTCTTAGCTATGCAAGCACTACAACTAAAACTAAGAAAACGGGAATGGAACTTCACTATCATGAGGATGTCAAAGATTGTGACGAAGTTCTTATAGAGGAGTGTCATGTTTATGAATTGAAGAAGTGAAATATTGGGAAAAATATTTGGTTGGAACTTTGGTGGGAGAACGAATTGATATTAAGCAAATTATGCATTTGTGTACAAGAAATAGAGTCACATTAAGCAACCTCAAGCTCTATATTTCAAGAAGAGGTAGTTTATTATGAGAATTTCTAGTTTGGAGGATAGGTATGAATTCATCATAGGGGGACCTTGGAAAGTTGGTGGGCATACAATGGTTTTGGAAGTGCTCTAACTTTTTTGCAGGAGTTGGAAAGTATCAAGATTGTGCATGTTTGGGTAACATTACCTGAACTTGGCCCTTACTTTTGGTCTTATTCAGATTTGAGTAAGATGGCTATTAAGCTAGGAAAGCCTATCTGTGCAGATTCAGTCACTACAAAAAAAGAGAGAATCTCTTTTGCTAGAGTTTTGGTGGATAGTAATCGACTAACCTTAATTGGATGCAATAGTACAGAAAGTAGTCTATGAATGAATTCCTTACTTTTGTAAGAATTGTGGTAAGCCTGGTAAATGCAAGTTCGATAAGGGCCCTGAATGGAAAGTCAAGGCTGCTAGTGAAGTTTTTGTGTTGAACAGCTACCTGCCGATACTCAGAAAGCAATTCAGGATGGATTGATTGGAGATTATCAGTTGGAAAATCATGGAGCATTAGTTCAAGAGGGAAAATCCAATGATGGCAGTAAGAAAGTTGAAGATGTTCAGCCCAAGAGTAAACAGAATACCGATGTTCGTGCTGCTAATCATCTAAGCCCCTGCAAATCATGTTGATGTTGATGGGTTCACCAAGGTGATTAATAGAAAAGGCCAGAGTAAGAGTAATGCTATTGGTTTTTCTACAGTGTTGGAAGGAAATATGAAGCAAAAATTTGTTGAAATATGAAGCAAAAATTTGTTGAGAATCAAAGTCAGAGTATTGCTAAACAAGCAGTGGTGTTTGATGGGGATCCTCCGATCCCACAAATCCCCTTGCTGCATGAGGATATTATCATGGAACATTAGGGGCTTAAATGAGCCCCTAAAGCAACATGACGTTGTTTCTCTTTTGAGGTTAAACAGTTTAGATAATGCTGCAACTTTAGAAACAAGGATCAAAGAAAGATAAATTTCATAAGATCGTTAGAAGATTTGCTGGTTTTTCTGTTGTGCACAACTATGTTCATCATAGAGGTGGTAGAATTTCGGTTGTATGGTATCTAAGAAATGTGAGAGTCGATATTCTCAACTCATTTAATCAGGCAATTCGCGGTAAAGTGGACTTTATTGTTGAGAACAAAGTTGCTATGTTACTTTTCTTTATGGAATGAATGATCCATTGCTTAGAAAGACTCTATGGGCTGAGCCAATTAACTACTCTGCTACTGTTACTTGCCCTTGGGTCTGTCTTGGTGACAGGAACATAGTTCTTGATGCTGAAGAGAAGGATAGTGACACTCCTCCAGATTTCAATGATATGACTGATTTCTCAAATGGCTTATTTCCTGCTGGTTTATGTGATTTGCCAGTACAGGTTCAAGTTACACTGAACTAATTTTCATGATGGTGGTGTTGGTTTTGGTGCAAATTAGATAGGGCAGTTGCAAATCAAAGGTGGTGCAATGGTTATGCTAGTACTCCGGTTGAGCTACTGCCTAGTGGTGTGTTAGATCACACCTATTCTGGTCACAGTGCAGGAAGTGGATTCTTAGGTGCATAGGCGATTCAAAATTTTTGAATTGTTGAGCAGAGTATCCTAAATTTCATGAGAGAATGGCATCATCACGGAGCATTACTAGTCCGGGTACTAAAATGTTTCGATTGATGGCCAAGTTGAAAAGTGTAAAGTCTTAAATGAAGGTGCTGAAGAAGGACTCATGCTTAAATACTGCTAAAAGAGTGATTGGTGCAAAGCTCAAGTTGGAAGCCTGACAGAGGAGTATCCAAGCTGACCTATACAACTCTGTTTTACATGTTGTAGAGAGAGTTCTAAATTAAAAGAGGAGTTTTGTTAGCTCAAAACAACTGAGCTTATATACTTTTTCAGAGAGCCAAATTAAGAGAGCTGTAAATGGGTGACGTAACTACCAACTATTTTCATGCTCGAGTTAAAGAAAGGAGGTTATAGTCAAATGTGGCCAGAATAACAGACATGAATGGGCATGCAACTTGTACTCCTGAGGAAGTGACTGAAGCTTTTCCTGATTTCTATAAAAGTCTGTTGGGTGAGGAGCAAGTTGCTTCGCACTTTTTAATAGTATTACTCTTACTGAAGATCAAAATGGACTTTTGACACAACCTATTTCAAATAATGAAATATTTACTATTTTGAAGGAGACTGATGATAACAAAGCCCCAGGGCCTGATGGTTTCTCTCTGCTTTTTTCAAGAAATCTTGGTCTATAGATGGTGAGGAAACATGTGACGCAATTAGGGATTTTTTCAGTGGTCGAATGTTGCATAGACAGGTAAACTCTACCCTACTCACATTGGTGCCCAAGATCTCTACTCCAGATTCAGTTGGCGATTACATGTCAATTGCTTGTTGTTCTATCCTCTACAAGATCATTAGCAAAATACAACCTTTACTACAACATCTCAAGTAAACCATAAAAACCAACGGAGTAGAGGCAACAATGGTTCGCGACTTATAAATCGCGCCCACAAAAACAAGCGAGAGAGAAAGGCACGTGAATGGCTTCCATAGTCATGGGTCGTCACCTGAACACTAGGCTTACTCTGCCGGCCATTTGGCCGGTAAATGGATTAGGACAATATTTGTTTAAATAGCAGCCAAACTAATTCCCGAGGAAGAGATAGAAATGGTGACACTTAGCGCTAGAGGCTAAGTCTTTTGGTTTTCTCATTTGAATTCTAGACTAGCATAATTGGCGAGCACATTGGCTTGGTTGGGTCGCATCACATAGCTCTTCCATTGGCTCTTAGAGTTGGAAATTCAAAACGATGAGATGAGATGATGCGTGGTGAGACGAAAATGGGGTGGATGAGAGGTGAGGATGATGATCGAATATGAAGAGGTAAGAGATGCACGAAGTAATTAGGGTGTGTTGTGTTGTTGGAGAGAAAAAATTAAATGCTCCCACCTCTCACAAAGAGATGGTTGTCAATTTAAAAAACCTCAAATATGACCATGACCATAATTAAACTCGAAAGATTATTACCACAACACATGACAAAAATAAAGTGATCGAAACTGACATATTGATACACTTGCTTATCACCACTCAATGTACAAACTTATGACTCATTTTAGTGTCAATTGCACATAACATGCATGATGAAAATTAGCAATTATACCGATCAATCGATCTTGCACTTGCTTACAACTTAAAAGTTGAGTAGTGATAATAAACATTTATAAAAGCTAGGAAATTGCATACATTCATGCTTAGGCGGCATATAACTTGGTATTTGAATGCCGCTTATAATTTTAGTCAACTTTTTGATGAGTAAGAGTTTACTTATATGAAGATTTAATTAACTTTAACCAACTATAAAATAAAAATATCCTCAATAATCTAATGAATACAGCTAGCCCAAAAATAAAAATTTACCATATAGATTAGTGTCATGAATTCGAGTAAACTTTGCGCTATATTATATGCCACCTAATAAGTATAGACGTCGGGCCATCTAGATGTATTTAATTTTTCAGAATGTCATGCATGAGACTGTCTAATCCTGACTTCAAAGGATCAATTTTATTACATTGTCAATGCAAAGTGATCACTTAACTCAATATGTAATTAAATATAATCTGAATTAGAATTATACTCCTTCTAACCAATCAAGATTTACATTTGACATTTTATGGCCTCCAATGCAACACTTTTACCATTACTTTTAATATTTATATATTACATATTTCTACATAAAAGTATATTTTATAAAACATATTTTAATGATAAATGCAAATATTTTCACTTCACATATGTTCTTTTATATCTTATAATGAATTTAACGTCAAAGTTTCTAAACTTTCATAAAAAAAAAAAAATCAAATCTAAAACTTGATTTGGAATATAGAGTATATCATCAAATTATAAGTATAACATCTCTTTTACTCCCTCCATGTACATATCCTTTTGACACAAATATCTACAAGGGATTAGGGACACACATGTGAGGTGAGTAGTAGAGAGGAGAGAGAAAATGTATAAAATGTGAGTGTGAGTATGAGAATAATGAAAATACATTAAAATATGTAATGAGTAGGTCCCATCAAGGACAATTTACGTAACTTGTGTTTTTTCGGTAAGAATAAATTGGTCTATATTGTTGACCAAATAAGACAGAGTTTGCAAATGTAAAAAACTAGTTTATATCACCAAAAAATATTATTTTTTTTCTATACTAAATTGTAAAAAGTTGGTAAAAATAGATGGAGTAATAATTTACCTAAATTGTGTTTTTTTGGTAGATTGGTCCAAATTATTGATTAGAAAAAAAAAAGTTTGCAAATGTAAAGAACTGGTTGACATCGCCGAATAAAAAATTATTTCTTTTCTATACTATATCGTAAAAAATTGGTAAAAATGAAGGGAGTAATAATTTAGCGAAAAGGCCGGCCCAAATGGGTGGGCAAAAAGCCTAAAACAGGTAAAGCACCAGCAAACGAAATGCAACAAGAAACTGAGCTCTCTTTGCTCATTTGTTTCACAACCATGGAAGACAATGAGATAAACACCCAAGACATTCAATCTCATATTCTGCCTCAATATAATGTGAGCACTAATTTCTCTTTATCTTTTCTGGGTTTTCTTTTATTGGTCCCTTTCTTATTCTTGTTTCATTGAGATTTAATGTTTGTCTAAAAGTTGGAATCTTGATGAATGATATATTGGATTTATAAGGGCATTGGTATTATTTTACAAAAGTATATTGACTGCCCTTTTGGCTTATATCAGCAACTCTGAATTTTTTGTGAACTTTTTTCCATTTGTGATATGTTGGCATTTCATTATATTGGAGTGGATTGCACTCTGGCAATTAGTTTATGAAGCTGTTTTGGAGGTTGTAGAAAGAATGTGCTTCGGTTTCGCGGTTGTGTAGAGTCTAGATCAATGTTTGGATGGTTTGTTACAGCATAGAGACGCCATTTCGAAGTGCAAACTTGTATGGACTTATGGTTATGTTCCTAGTTGCTGGCATTGCAAAACCCTTACTATAGGGAATCTGATGTCGCACTTTCGGGTTTTATAAGGTGACATGGTTTAGGCTTTAGCGTTCATGTATAACTGGCTAGTAGATTAATTCATTGCCCTTTGATTTTAAGTGTAGGATTTAGTGATTAGAATGTTGCTCTTGCCAGCTTATGGTCATCGAAGTCAACTTTTTAAGCATTTCATGAAACACCCGAGGGATAACTAAGCTATGATACTTGAATTGCTTTAGTTCAAGAGGATTTCCAATAAAGCTAGTTGGTGTCTATTTAGTGTCTAGTACTTGTCAATTGCGGGTCTAATATCATTTGTAAGCGCGCATAAGTTCCTTTCCGTATGAAACCCTTCGAAAGTTTTGTTCTTGAAACCCAAGTGATCTCTCAAAATAATATAAGAAAGTTGATCCGACAGTTCATAATATTGGGTCATGTTCCCTTGTAGTTGCACCTGTTTTTATTAACTGATTTAAGGTAGTCAATGAATTCTGTGTAGTGAACGGATATTAGGCTCTGCTACATGTATGGTCTATCCATATGGCTATAATCGTTGTCACTTTGTGTAAGTGGCATATAAGCTTCGTCTACTCGTCTCACATTTTGCACAGTTTCACTCAACCTTGCCACTATCTTTCCCCTGGATTAGCTGGATTAAAGCATGAATTGCATTAGGTTGATCTTTCAAGAGAAGATGCTGTTGACTGCTCTTATAATCTGCTTCAAACTCACGAGGATTCTGTACCTGTTGAAGGGATGGATTTTCCTTTGGCATGTCATGAACATAACCGAGCAGCTGAATTCAACTCCATGAACATCAGGGAGCAAAAATCCTGTTCATCTGTATGTCTTACCACTTTGATGCAACTTATTTATTTATTTTTTTTCTTATCAGAAGTTATTTTCTTGTCATCCCTGAGTACTCTACCCCGAGAAAAGGAGAAAGAAAAACTTTATGTCTGAGCACACTTCTTTCTGCTGTTGTTGTTATAGGTTAATCTGCCAGCAGGAGAGCAGCCAGAGCAAACTTGCCCTCATGAATCAAATGGAACTTCTGAAGCCGAATTGCTGCCATTATCAGAAACTATCTTGCCAATTAAGGTCCTCATAAGTTTAGTCTTCTCTTTGATGGTTTGATGTGTCTGGGAATTGTATATGCCTTTCCATTTGTATTCCTTTTTGTTTTTGAAAAGTAATTTATTTGTATCAAGTGTGTGTGTGTGTTTATGTGTGTGTTTAATCTTATACTTTTGAGTTTTGACGACTCTCTGCTTTGAGATTTTATACTAGCTTATATTAATCTTGTTTTAGCCCAAGAGCAAGATGTAAAGACTAGATGTTGGAATTATCAGTCCTATCAAAGTAGCAGTCAAGCTTAAATATAACAAACTTGACCTGCTTTGGAATTTTTCCAGGCTCCTGAAATCTTACTAAAGTTTTCCTTATAAAGTTAGCATATTGGTGTTTCTCCTGATCTTTTCGCTGAAGTTGGCTGTGACAAAACGAGGAAGTAAATGGCAAAATAAAGACCATATAGATAATGAATATGGTTCCAGTCAAACCATTGTTGTTTTATGGCTGTGTTTCTAAAATTGTTCTTGCTTCTGCATTGCTGCGAGACAAACTCATGGAGCCTGATGCGTCTTGCATTAATTGTAACAAGTATTGAAGATGTTGTTCTCTGTGTATTATAATTTAAAAACAGGCATAGAGCTGTCAAATCATATAAGCAGACCATTGGATTATTTATGAACTTTTGAAGGTGTCTGTAGAGCCTTTATGTCACAACATACATAACGTTTGTTTCTGATGATTTATTAGTCTGTTTGTTTCACTTTCATTCAGGTTGATATGGTAGACCGAGAATCATTTGAACAAGTATCAAAATCTGTATCAGAAGAGCTACAACAACCACCACCACCACCCTTTGTGAATCCCATAAAATCAAGATCCATAAAACCTAACTCAAAATCTGTTATTGCAGAGAATCCTGTGATTCAAAAGCTTCTAGTAAGTTAAGATGAAAGCCTGTTTTTCTTTTCTTTGTTTTCATTCTTATGCTTTATGACTGTACTTTTTTGGCTTGCTCAATTCAACAGGATGTGTTTTTGTTTGTAATGTATATGTGTTATGATGGTACTTATTTTCGCTTGCTTAATGGAACTAGCGGAGATGGAGATACTTTGACAGTGGAGAAGAAAATTCTCACTTAGAAGATTCTGCTGTGAATTCCCGGCGGACCCGGCCACAATACGGGGGGAAAGCATGCTTTCTTTGTGGGCAACTTAAGCATCGTCCAAAGAAATGCCCTGGGGTAATGTATCATTTTGTAATAAGCCTACTGTATTGTCTCTAAAATTTTGGTAGTTTCGTGTTCTTCATTGATTTTTGGCTCGATTGTTGGCATGTGATATTGCCCTAGCAGACCTAGTTTGCGCTTAATTTATATCATTAAGTGTTTGTCATATGTAAACTTTTCTTTCTAATCTAAATTTTACTTACAGCGCCGTACTTGCTACCGCTGCAAGGGAAAAGGCCACTCTATCGAACAGTGTCCAGTAAATGAGAATGCAAGTGAAAGAATCTGTTTGAGATGCGGGGAAACAGGGCACGAAATCTTTTCATGCAATAATGAATACTCTCCTGATGATCTCAAGGTAAATGCTAGATGCAAGATTGTACCTCTTCTACTCTTCTTTGTCTGACATGTTTTCCTAGTCTGAATAATAGTTGTTTAGCCAACGTACTTTGTTTTATTCTCTGTTTTGGGTCCAGAACATACGATGCTATGTTTGCAATGAAGTCGGTCATATCTTCTGTGGTAACGATACTGACATAAGCCCAACAACAGTCTCCTGTTACAACTGTGGGGAGTCTGGACATTCAGGCTTGGTAAGTCTGTTTGACCTTTAAAAAAGTTATTTTTTCTGTGTAGTTATTTTGTATTACACTGTTACAGTGTCTTTTAATTGACAAAAGTTTAAAATTTCTTTCCTCAAACTCCTGTCAAGGCATGTCTGGAACCACATTTGGAAAAGTGTGGTTTACAGCCCCCTACTATTTGCTACAAATGTGGAGAGGAAGGCCACCTCGCCCGCAAATGCATCAATGATGTTGAGGTTTCAACACTCTCTAAAACTGGACAGGTACGTAACATAATTAATTTTGTATTATTGGATGACCTATGAGCTACTTCGGGAATCAGAAGTTGGAGCAACCTTTAACTCCATCCCCAAGGAAAAAGAAGATAAATGAAATATAATAGAAGAGGATTATAAGATAATAAGTTTGACGGATTTCTTTTTTACTTCGATACTAGCAGAATGCTTCACCTTTGGCAATGGAAGCAAATGATGTTGTGTATCAGAACCGGAAAAGGGCTAGGAGAAGCAAGACATTTAAGTTTCGTAGGCTAAAGAAACGAAAGATGAGTGGTTTACTAGAGTATATGACTGTATAATCTGTGTTGTAACTTGTAAGCAGCTGGAAATTAGACTCTTAGCAATTAGTCCTTGTAAAATTTTCCTTTTGTAGCATCTATAAACTCAAAATTTAGCAGTTATAGTAACTATTAATTTATCTGTTAGCTCTTAATTTCTGACAACTAATTGTATTACAAATCAGTTGAAATTATTAGCCGTTCAAAGCATTGCAACTATTACATGTAAATATTTGTTTTCAAACAAAACATGTACTTATAAACAGTCGAAGTCACACTCGCAGTATCAAATTTATGTTGAAGAAGAAGCAGTATAATATCAATAGCCTAGGCTGCTGTTGATGTATTGTTAATTGCCAATGCCTCTAGAGACACTTAGTGTACTACTGCAAGTTCATCAAATAATTTGTTGGTCATTTTCAGCAAAAGCCCCAAGTCTTTTCGGAAAAGCGCCTGTTTACAGGCCTTTTTCTTCTTCATATACGATCAAGGTCGCATAATTTTCATTAACTTTACTCCTGTAATACTGGATCGATTGGCTCCCGCTTATTAATGAATGAAGTAATTCCATCGTGCTGAACCCATGTCCTAAGTGCCCCATACTAGGACTTGGAATCCCAAGTTTCTACGTACTTTTTAAGGTCACTAGGGAGCTTCAAGGAGGACCACCCAACCGCAATGACATTTCCTGCACTTGCATGCATCTTTCTGGGAGGATCGAGCTAAGAAGTTGGAGACTTGGAGCCTTTTCTTAACTGAAATGCATTCCTTTAATGCCTCAACCAGTCACTTTGACATATTACATTTTTTTGGTGGTTCTGGTGATTCAGGTATGTGATTTCAAACTCTACGACCTTCTTGCATTCGGCACGGATTGATGGTGTGTTTCTAGTTTCTGAGGGTGCTCTGTTTGTCAGCTCGTTTAGTCTGATATGGGATTTGGAATTACATGTGGGTTGCGAATAAAAGTGAAAAAGTTGAGGGTGAAAATTTAGATTGATTTATAAAACAACTTACACTATGTTTGGTATGTTGAGATATTGTGATTAGAAATAAAATTATTATATCTATGTATATGTCCTTTTTCACAAATTATACCATGTTTCCACGAGCATGTGCTCTCACTCGAATTTCTTGTACCTTTTGCCATTTTTCTTATACCTTTTCAAATTAGGTAAAAGAAAAACTGTAAAAGGTACATAAATCTGGGATGGGAGCACCTAATAATTTGCCGTCTTTTTTTAGATGAGAAGTGAATGAGGAAGATGAGTAGGTGAGTGATTAAGTGAGACATTTTGGTAAATTTATGTTTGACAATTATGTTGGTTATACCCGTCTTTTA
>CAAKMY010079689.1:0-14561 GCA_901111285.1 Corrigiola litoralis | reverse complement strand
GTTTAAGATAATAGTATAGATTATGATTCCCATCAAGCTCAGCAAAGTATTAGATAAACTATTCACCCATTAGCGTTAAGCTCAAACTAACCGATTACATGCATACTTGTGTGTGTGTACTTATATCAAGATAACCTTCAAAGAATTACCAAGAGTACTAATGACTCAGAACTATGCTTACATGATCAGATGTAGACCACTAACTTATTTACCATATCCATAGACCGCGAAACACCCTGAAATGTAGGGGTGTGTATGAAAAACCGAAACCGAAAAACTGACACTTTTTGGCAATATGGTTAACCGAACCGTTTCAAAATACCGGTTTGTTTAACCGAACCGTAAAATATAAATTGTTAACAGTTAGGTTACGGTTCGCATTTTCCAAAAACCGATTAACCGTAACCGAACCGTTAACAAATTTTTTAATTTATTTTTATTTTTTTTATATGTGAGGTAAAAAATGAAAGTTGTGAGATGTACATACTATATGAAAAGTTGCTGCTATTATTCCACTTACTTGTCGATTGCTTATGCTATGTTTGTCTATGATTGTATGTCACTGTTTGTGTGTTGCTACTGCTTGTCTTAGCTATGTTTAACTTAATTTATCGATATTAGATCTCTAAGGGTATTAATTTAAGTGTTGGACTATTTGTGAGCTTTACCAAGTTAGTGATACATAAAGATAGAATGCATCTACAAATTTTTAATTGAATTAATTAAATTAAAAAGTATATATGTGGTTAACCGTTGAATCGCAAAACCGATCCGTTAAGAAAGGTTAACCGATATTCGGTTAACCGTTCTTTAACGGTTCGGTTACGGTTCAAGGAATAGCCAAATCGATTTTTTAGTTAACCGAATCAAAACTTACAAACGGTTCGGTTAACCGACTGTACACACCCCTACTGAAATGTTAGAAACTTTTAGAGCTTCTATGCTACACCACTCAATACATTTTCCGAACATATTCCTAGCATGACATACATATTGGCTTATGACATCCACACTGTTACAGCACCATTCCTCGACTACTAGCATCTTAGCATGTAAATTATACCAAATTAATAAAGAACACGTCTTTAGCTCGGGTTCTCGCTCCCGATCGTATATGGCAACCAACATATTAATACCATACTCAAGGGGCGGAAGAGGTAGCGAGACGGTCGAAACTCGCCGGAAATGAGGTGCAGCAAGTAGCAGCCCACCAAACTAGGACGAGAGGAAAGAAGAGCTGCGCGGGAGACACGAGGAGCACGGGCGGCGCGGGAGCTGGAGAGGAGATGCGAGAGGATGGTGGTGAGGGTGAGTGTGGAGCGTGGGAGAAGAATGACAGAGAGGGAGTTATGTTGTTCGTTGTTTCATGTGTTGTCGCCTTGTCGGGAGAGAGATGGGTGGGTTTTTGTTTCATTTTCTTTGTTTGTTTGTTTGGGACACTCTCTAGTCTCTACAATAGATATAGGTCAACTTACTATTTCTAGAAATCCCACCTAGTCAATAATCTCTTTCTAATCGAACTCTGATAATGAAAATAAATAATGAGCCCTTAAAGTTTATTTCAAAATATTTTTCACTCTTAATATAATAATGAAATCTTTAATTATAATAATTAACACTTTTTAGTTCTTAAAATATAATTTCTCCAATGAAATAATAAATTAATAAAATAGAAAATTTTAATAAACCAACTCAATTGAATAAACCATTTCTCAAATCAGAGCCATTAATAATAAAATAAGAAATTAATTAAGTTAATCAAGGTAGTAATTACTCGGGCTATTACAGAAACCTATAGAGTAGTTGTGACCACTCCAATTGGGTGTAAATTAAATGATTATCTATAAAGGACAAGCGGTAAGACTAGTAAAGATTAGTGTTTGCATTAATCGACCTGATAATAGACGTTTATTCTCTTATATCATGTATTTGTAATTGTTAGTTCGTAATAATAGACCCAATACGAATCCATAAATGATATGTCACTCGCAGCTATTAGATGCTATTGGTAGGCCTCGCCTTTTCACAAGACTTTACAATGATTTTGCTGATAAAAAAGGAAGGTAAACGTGCCCCTAGTTTGAAATAGTTAGGGTACTGGGTAAATTATTTTTGTCTTTTTCTGTGGACCCCTCCAATAGCACCCATTGGTACCATTATCTTTATTTATGAGTTAGTGTTGACAACTTCGTTTTATTAGCACTTGTTGTAATTTATTTAGCTTAATGAGTTAAGTCTAATTCCATATAGTTTAAAATAAAACCACCAATGATATAAAAAATTAAGGTTCTAGTTTTCGGCACCTTAATTATTCCGCCTGTGGTAATATTAAATCTTAACACATGTAAACTCAAATCTCCGAGAATTATCTATGTACATCTCGAGATTAAAATGTTTGGAAAGTGAGGATGTTGATAAAGTAGGGTACAGTGAGTCCAAACAACAACCGAATTTTCTATAGTAAAAGATTTTGACATTAAATGTCTCGTTAATATTAAGCACATTCAACAAATTGTTTCGCTTGATGTGTAAAACACAATCACTACAAGATCAAAGATGGGGCTTTTGTGATCATCCAATGGATTGGCCGAATTCTTCTTATCAGCCAATTACCTTGTTGATATTCAAACCAACCAATCTTTTTTATAATTAGGAAACCATTATAAGTAGTACTTCCTCCATTACACTCATGAGTTAACATTTGTTTTTTCATATTTATCGAGGTAATACTTTGACCATCTAAAACTCAATGTTATGATTTTTAAATTTAACATTTATAATGGTTATATTTATATTGAAAAATACATTCATATGGTTAATTTTTTTTTTCTCACTTATAATTTATGAGTTATCGATGGTCAAAATATACATTTAAATAGTGTTAAAGTTAAAACGTTAACTTATGAATGGAATAGAGAGAGTAACGTACCTGAATATAGAAGAATTCCTTCACAAAGAAGAAAAGATCTATATATCCAAAAGATAAAATCATATAAAAAGAAAAAAAGCTAACGCTTTAAACAATTAAGCAATGACAAATTGATTTTATCACAAGAAATATATGAAGATGGGGAACTTTTACATTCATTTTCTTATCAAACACACATAAGTTCGTTCTGGTTCATGGCCAGACATATTTGTTGGCACTGCTTTGTAGTGAAGCTTATTGAAGATAAAACAAAGATGTTACTAGAAAGAAAATGAAATGATAAAATTAGAGAAAAACATTTAGCACAAGTTCCTCAGTCCTAAAGTGGAAGAGGCACACATGTACCACCCGTAGGGAACGGCATCACACAATATGTACCAGAACAACAATGGGGTCCAAAAATCTGATGACAATAACCCCATGGACCTGAACATTGCAAAGCTTCGGTAGTTGTTTTGGCATAACCATTTTCTAGGTTGAGATACTTCTTTGTTTGCATGATCATCTTCTGTCTTATCTCTTCTGACAATATTTGTGGTTGTTTCACAATTAATTCTTCAGTTATCATTTTCTCTCCTTCTTGCATCTTAATGGTGTCTGTCTGTAAGCTTCCATAAGCCAATGGAACTGTGAAACAATAAATGTTAGAGAATTAGATTACACTAGAGAAAAGACTTTTGGTGCTCCATTTAAACTCTCTATACTCTCTATTATGGTCACTGCAACTGAAAAAAAAGATAGCACAAAACCTTAAATGTTCCTTACATGATATATTGTCAAATTCAATTGCAAAGAAACGAGAATTTGGTGGAAAAATTTGCAATGTTAAAAATAGAGGACAATAATTGTAAAATATAACCTGTTGCGGCCATTAGCATGGCAAATATTAAGATAGCAGGAACATGAACGTTAGCAGAAAGACTCTCCATACGTGCGTTTTTTTGATGTCACTACTTGAATTTAATATTAGTTTGTGATGGGTAAGATGCCTACAATACTCTCTAACAAGCGTTCCTTTATATAGAGCTAACTATATGCGCATTTGTATGATTTTGAAATGTTAGCTTTCAATGGTACCATGTGTCTAACGAGGAATATTTTAATTATATGAACTACCTAGTGTCAGTGGCGGATCCAGGAATTCGGCCACGGGGTTCGAATGTAAATTTACAAAAAAATGTTAGTAGTAGGACTTGAACCTAGGTCCCATGTATCCAACAATTTATGAAAAACTTTAAGTTACCAATAAGCCAAGTAACTATTTATGATTTAAGTGCCATTTTTTTCATTATATTTAAACCCAAAACTTTCAAAATTACACATTTTTCAATTTTTTTCCAAAAGTCGGGGGTTCGGTTGCACCCCCACGA
This sequence comes from Corrigiola litoralis, assembly GCA_901111285.1. Taxonomy (NCBI): domain Eukaryota; kingdom Viridiplantae; phylum Streptophyta; class Magnoliopsida; order Caryophyllales; family Caryophyllaceae; genus Corrigiola; species Corrigiola litoralis. The sequence goes on along the minus strand of CAAKMY010079689.1, from coordinate 10,262 downwards.
ACCCCCCTAGATCCGCCACTGCCTAGTGTATATCTAGATGAATAATATATTTATTAGTTCTTGTTTTATTTTCTTTACCATGATGTAGATCTTCATTTACTATAGTAACTAAGATTTTTAAATTACCATAAATTGTGTATTTCATCAAAAGTAATGTACTTATATAATTCGAATGTTTTTACTTTTAATGAATTTGTTATTATCATTATTGTTATCATCTCACCAAAATTGAACAATCTTTCTTGTGTAAAAGTAGTGGAATATAGAATTGTGACAATCCAATATTTTAGGCATTTTAAATGTCACAATTTTATTTTGATTATTATATTTTAAACACTATTTGAGTTATTTGTGACAAATAACTTTATTGATTAATCCTAATCCTTTACAATATCCATAGAGAATAACTTGGAGTCATTGGGAGGTAGTGTTTGACTAAAGTCTAAGTGAACTAACTAGAAGTCTTTATTAACAGCATCACATTTAGGTAAATCCATAAATAATAATATCGAGGGCTACTAACTATAAAATAAAAGTGAGCTATGTCATTTGACATAAGTTAAATGGGGTAGGTCTTGCAAGACTTAGAAGGGTAAAATGGTCTTTTGATTATTAGTTTTCATAAGAAAGGGAAAACGAGGTTGAATTAAAATGTTACCACATGGTGGTTATGACGAAGAGTTAAATGCGTGATTGTTTGAAACATGTTGCATATAATACAAAAAAAATTATATTATTTTTTGTGGGGTGATGGTCATGTTGAGTTTTCAACTCATTTTTGTTTTTTTTTTTAATCTTACCCCGACCCCATAGGAGGCTTGGAGGGCCCGGGTGACAGTTTTTTCTGATCTCACTGTGATTGCTCTCGACTAGGACAGGGTACACCTAGTAACATGGATTGATGCGGTAGTAGCTAGGGGGAAATGATCTAAATTGATAAGATCGAGCCTTTTGGTGTATGATATAAATGAAATCCATATTTTGTGGTGGTTGATTGGTTTTTTATTTTAACCCCCTTAGAATACCAAATACCCGTACTTCATCAATTTGGTATTATATTGCCTTGCGAGTCGGGTTGTGTCTCGTGAACTCTTTACGGTTTGTATTCGGACTTGGACTTTTATTTTGGTTTGTAATATATTTGCACTTCTAAAATTTATGCATTTTTGCAAGTTTTTATATTATCCAAGTCTCCAATTTATAAAAGAAGCCCATACTGCAATATGCAAAAGAACTACCTATTCACCTTGCTACATCTGAAGTAGAAATTGGAATTTAGTTAGTAAATAGTTTGTAAATAATTTGCTTCTATTAAATTATTCTAATGAGTCGTAACTAATATAATTTAGTAGTCGCGGCGGTAATGAAGCCGGATTGCATAGGTCGAATTTGGAAAGGTATTATATGTATAAAATGCTAATATGATACTCCCTCCGTCCCACTCATTTCCCCCCATTTGCTTTTTGACACTATTTGAGCAGTACTTTGACCATTTAAAACTCAAAAAATAAAATTGTTAGAAAAATATAAAAATTTAATATTTAGATTTGTCTTGAAAAATGCTTATGCATGATATATATATATATTGAGATATTAATTGTCAAAATATCACCTCGGCATATGTGATAAAGTATATGGGGGGAATTCGTTGGGACAGAGGTAGTATTTATTAGAGAGGCCTAATCTGGTGGTGCTACAAATGTGGTATTAGAGCATGTTTAAAAGAAAACTTTCTTATTTTAAGAAATGTGTGTCCAAATGTTAGTGAAAATATGTGCAAGGTGATTTTCTTCAAATTTGTTTCTTTGAGTAATCGATCTTGGTGCTACCTTGTTATTGTTCTCATATGAAAATTTGTATGATTAGCAAATTGAAAACTTTGAAATGTCTTCTAGTGAAGATGTTGATAATTTTGATTCGGATTAATATCCGTGAAATTTGTGATAAGTTTCTTATCAATGTGTAATTTGAAAAAGTGCATTATGATGATTTAAAATGGTGATTTCCTTATTTAAAATGTTACATTAACTGGTCTTGCAGCATAGCTTTTGAAACTAAGTGGAATACAATGAAATATGGCGATGGTTTAAGAAAAAATGCTATGCTAAAATAAGGTATTATGAACGTTTCACCCTAGAATTTTGGAGTTTTGGAACAATTGGTCGAATTTACTTCATTGGTCGAGAACCTTTGAGACAATAAGAGACGGGGCAGCTTTATATGAATATAGCATGATACATCCCCCATCAGTTAATCCTATTTTATCTGATGTTATTGAAATTGTTCCTATTTATCACACCCGCTACCAATTGAAGTCATAGATTTGATGATTGATTCTGAGGCCGCTTAGGTGTCCGGTCCTGGAAGTTAGCAAAATGGTGTTGAGTAAGAACCCGATTCCCGTGATGATGATGTTAGTGAGGATCCCGAGGAAGAGGAAAACCTCGAGAGGGACCTCATGGATGAGGACCATGGGAGTACAAGCCAGGAAAATGGTGACTATTATATGTATAGTCTAGAGGACTAGGAAGTGTTAGATGTTAGCCTGATAAAATGGTGACTATTTCACGTGTTGTATTATATTTTATTCTCGGGTATGTAATTTACATTTGAGAAAGTACCTATGGCATGAAATGTTGTAATATAACTATGTAAACCTTTGAAGGTGTATGTTGTATTATAAGCCCGAGAGTCGATGTATAGATTTATTGTGTTGTTTTCATATGACTTGGCCTCATGATTATTGATGTGATTAGAGTAAGACATCATGGTATATGATGTGATTTGACTGATGTTTGGATTGAATAGTGAATCCATGAGTGTTGTCATTGAATTGGTGAATTATTGAACTGCAATGTATTTTATTGCGGTTTTTAAATTTTATTTATATGAATGTTTGGTATCTTTAAGTATGACAACTGAAGGAGACATAAGAGGAGACGGATTTCCCGCCACCCTCATATTGTAAGCTACTCAGTATGGAACTGGTATTAATAATGAGCCAAATGGTGAAAAAGGAATCACTAATAATCGTGAAGGTGAAAATACCAATCCTTGGCACAATGTTCATAAGGAATAATAAAACACAAAGTTAGAGAGAGATAGAGAGGTTTCTCTCACTAGGTGTTTCTTGTTTACTTCCTTTTCAAGCTACACTTATTCTCTCTTATGGTGACTAGAACAAGGTCAAAAGTAGGTCGCCCTTGTTTACAACCTCAAAATTCTGAACCCCCTCCCTCTGATCTTCAAAATGGTACTAGTTTTGTTGAGAATAACCCTAAAATGGATGTAGGAAATAACACCCAGCTGGGCAGTTTTTCGGAGTCTCATGCAACTACTTCTTTTGGTGATTTTCCTCCTCTCAATATCCATAACTCATGTATAAGCCCTAATCCTGTTAATGCATCAGTGGATCCTAAGATTGCTAAGGTTTTGCATGCAACTGCATGTAAAAATAGGGTTGATGCGTTTGTCGTACCTAATATTTTTGTTGTGGATAGTCTTATTAAACCTACTATGTCTGATAATGGTGATGTTCCTGCTCCTATTACTAGTACTCAGCCTGCTGTTATTACCAAACCTAGCAATGTATGGGTCTGGAAAAAGAAATAAGTGAAAGCAAATTATAGCATGAAATTATCTCGTATTTCCTCAAATGATGATGATGTTACTATTGAGTTGTCTGATATCAGAGAGGATCTTGATGAATGGGAGTTTACACTTATGGGTCAAGTCATTGGATGCAGACCAAATTTGGTGGATATCGAAAGATTTGTAAGTGCAAACTGGCTTGTTAAACCTTTGGTCAGATATTATAAAAAAGGTTGATTTTGTTTTAAATTTGTTACCGAAGAATATATGGAAGCTGTTCTCAAAAGGGGGTCCCTGGATATGGAGAAAATGTCCTTTTCTTCTAAGAAAATGGTCTCGTACTTTCAGTTTGGATTTGGAGAAGGTCTCTGTTTTTCCAGTTTGGGTTTTGTTCCCACATTTGGATACGTATTTGTGGTATGAATCTGTGCTTAGCAAACTAGCTACCATAATTGGGAATTCATTATTTGCTGATGGTACTACAGCTACCAAGGAGAAATTAGGGTTTGCTCGGGTGATGGTGGAAGTGGACCTTGCTGCAGAATTACCAAATTTTGTTTGGGTTAACAATCCTTTCTGTGGGAGGAGTATTCAGGCTATGGAGTATGAAAACTTGCCCAAATATTGCAAGCATTGTGGGAAATTGGGTCATGTGCAAGAATCTTGTAGGAAGTTGCATAAGCCTCAACCTGTCTCAGCTGTGATTTCATCTGATGTAGCTGCTCAAGAGCCCTCAATAAGGATGAAATCAGATGATGTGGAATTTACACCAGTGACTCAGAAGTCTAGGAAGCCTATTGCCAAGAAAGATCAGGCAGCTCCTATTTCGAATAGCTTTCAAGCTTTAGTTGCACATGATAAAGTAGAGGTGATTTCAAATGATGAGCATGCTCCTTCTACACCTGCTATAAATCAAAGCAAAGCCATAAGTGTTGAGGGTATGGCAAAAGTTACTGCTCTTAATGAAGGAGAAGGGGATCCAAGAGGGGGTATGATACCCCCAACTAGTTGTTCCATGATTGTCTCCTCATGGAACATTAGGGGGTCAGAAATGACCCCTCTAAGCACTAAGAAGTCTATGATTTCTTGGTTGCTAATAAAGTTGATATTGCTGGTATACTTGAGACCAGAGTAAAACAAGAAAAAATTAAAAAAATTCTTAGGAGCAGGTTCAGAGTTTTTCTCACTTCTGCAACAATTAGGGGCATCACAATCATCGGATTTGGCTTTTGTGGCGATCAAGAAATCTCAATGTGGATATTCTAGTTGTTCATGCTCAATTTGTTCACCTTAGAGTGACTCCGATTCTCTCTTCTGAGGTTATCTATGTGACTTTTGTCTATGGAACAAACTTTGATGAACAGAGGCAGTAGGTCTGGGATTTTCTAACTACTACTAGTATGAGTATTTCTGATTAATGGGTAGTGTTAGGAGATTTCAAAATCACCTTATCTATGGAGGAAAGAGTCAACATTTCTCCAAACCTTAGGAATATGCAAGAGTTAGAGGCTCTTATTTCTTATGGTCTGACTGATCTATCCTATCAAGGGTGCTTATACACCTGGACGAATAAGCAAGATGATGATCAGAGAAGGTGGTTCAAATTGGACAGGGGTCTTGTCAATTCTCATTGGTTACAAAAGTATCCTAGCTCTTCAGCTTATTTCCCTCCTGCTGGAGTATCAGATCACTCTCCCTGCATCATAACAATTCCATCTGATCAAACCAGTAAGCCTGGTATGTTTAAGTATTTGAACTATTGGTCAACTGATTCTTCTTTCTTACCTATTGTTCAAGATGCTTGGAACAATTCGTGTGTTGGTACCCTCTATGTATGTCTTTGTTTCTAAGCTTAAAGCTGTAAAGCTTAAGCTTAAGGAGTTTCACAGAGCAAAATATTTTGGTTTATCTTCTAGAGTAGCTAAGGCTAAAAATTTGTTGGAGGAATGTCAGCTGAAGATGCAAGTTGAACCTTATAATAGGGTTTTGCAGCTTTTCGAAGTTGAGTTGATGAATAAATATATACATTTAAGAGATGCATATCTTAGTTCATTAAAGCAGAAAGTAAAACAGGTTTTCCTGGAGAATATGGATGACAATTCTCATTATTTTCAATCTCTGCTTACTAAAAGGAAGAATCAGCAGTATATTGGCTCTATTTTGGGTGTAGATGGTGTCTTGTATTCTGGTTCATCTATCCTTGAGGCTGTCATTCAGTATTATGTTAAGCTTCTTGGAACTGAAACAGAGGTTGCTGAATTTGATAGCTCTTGCTTGCAGCCTGGTCCTGTTTTATCTCATGAGCAAGGAACTAAGTTGATTGCCAATGTTAGTTCGGATGAGATCAAATGTGTTGTTTTCTCTATTGTATTGATAAAAGCCCAGGGCTTTATGGTTTCTATGTTGGCTTCTAAAGAGATGCTTGGTCTATCATTTGTCCTCATTTGAATAAAGTTGTCTTATCTTTCTTTAAATCTGGTAAGATGCTAACCCAAGTAAACTCTACTCTTATCACACTCATTCCTAAGAAGAACTCCCTTGCTAGTGTGGCTGAGTTCAGGCCAATCTCATGTTGTAATGTCTTCTACAAGATCATCAGTAAGATTTTGGCTAACAGGCTCAAATAGGTTTTGCCTTCTCTGTGGGTCAAGAACAAGCTGCATTTGTAACAGACATCCTACTCTTTGATAATTTCATGCTCTCTCAGGAATTGGTCAATGGTTATGAAAGAAATAATGTTACGGTGTCTCATTAAAGTTGACATCAAAAAAGCTTTTGATTCAGTCAGCTAGAGCTTTTTGTTTTCAGCACTTAGATACTTTGGTATTCCTGATCAATCAATTTATGAAGTGGCTGCAGGCTTGTCTTTCTAGCATAAAGTTTTCACTTCATGTCAATGGTGCTGCTCATGGATATTTCTCTGGCAAAAATGTGGCCTGAGACAAGGGGACCCTATTTCCCCTTATCTTTCTGTATTGAGTATGGAGATTTTATCAAGAATGATCATATTCCTACCATCTCACATTGATTACAGATTCCATTATAGTTGCAAAGCTGTCCACTTGACTCACTTGGTGTTTGTTGATGACCTTATGAATTTTTATAAGGGTTCAAAAGCATCTATATCTGTCGTCTCTGTTTGTCTCACTCGGTTTGCTCAATTGTCTGGTCTGAGAAAACATCTATTTTTATCAGAGGTGTTTCTCACCAGGTAAACTGCTCTATTCTTCAGCAAATAGGTTTACTGAAGGGAATTTTGCCTTTTAAGTACCTTGGGTTACCTGTTAATGTTAGTAGATTATCCCAGGAGATGTTCTCAGCGTTACTACAGAAAATTACAGACAAAATAACTCACTGGTCTACTAGGTTTCTATCCTATGCAGACAAAGTGCAACTGTTAAACTCCTTAATTTTTGGTCTTGAAACTTTATGGTGTGGTGGGCTTCTCCTCCCTGCAGGTATTGTCAAGAAAATTCACAAGCTTTGTACAAGATATTTCTGGGGAATTGCAGAAGGGGAAAGAAAACTTACCATGGCTAAGTAGAGTTCTCTTTGTGCTCCTACTTATGAAGGTGGCTTAGGCATCAAAGAAGTAATTAGCTGGAATAAGGCCATGATGCTGAAATGGCTTTATAAATTAGTTCATAATCAGAGCTGTCTTTGGAGCTGCTGGATGAGAGCTTATGTTATTAAAGATGCATCTGTATGGGATATCTCTGAAAAGCAAGAATTCTTAGTCACTATTAAAGCCATTATTAGAATTCGAGATGAGTTTGTTGGGAAGTTCAGGAGTATGGAGGAAGCTTAGAAAGCTATGTCTGAATGGTCTGGAGTAGGCAAGCTCAAAGTTAGCAAGTTTTATGATCTGTTTCGAAGTAAACGAAGTTGTCATCTCCCTATTAACTATTAAGCCTCTGCTGGATTCAACAATTTTCCCAAGGAAAATAATTATGTTAGTTTTTGCTGCTAGGAACATGTTGGTGACTGATGATAATTTGAGGAGATGCAATTTTCTAGTTGTTAGCAGATATCGACTTTGTGGAAAGCAAGAGGAGTCCAGAGATCATCCGTTATTCCAGTGTTCTTTTGCTCAGGGGGTATTGATGGAGGTGTTGTCTTGGTTAGGCTTTAAAATGAGATGCTATCCTTTCACAAGAGAACTCTTTTGGATACTGAAATGTATCAGAGGCAAAGGTTACAGGAAGAGATTGTACAGAGCAGAATATGCAGCAATGGTGTATGATCTATGGATTAAGAGAAATTTCTGAATTTTTCTTGATCAGAAAAGGAACTGTAATCAGATAGTTGAGAGCATTAAGCAAGTAGTTAGCATTAGATGTGCTCATTTTAGATAGAGCTTAATTTGCTATTCTTAGTTTGCATTTCTGTTAGTTGGTTTCATAATTTAGGAGGTTGTGTAGTGGGTTTCTCCTTTTAGGAGATCTTTGGTAGGACTTGGATTGTATTATTTTACCAAAATTAATGCTAACTGCTAGCTAATTTCTTCCAAAATAAAAAATACCAATCCTGAAAAGTCTCAGACTGAGAAATTAGAGGAATTACTCTTAAAGGTAATTGAGAGAAAGCCTAAAACTGCACAAGGTAGTCACAGTGCATTGGATATATTAAAAAAAAATAATCACTAGCTTTAAGTTGTTACCTTTTGATGGAAATATCGAGAAAGTGCTACTCGAGGTATGGTTAAAGGAAATAAAGAAACTTTTAGAGGCAACGGAATGCCTTGACAAAAAAAGGATTGACTTAGCTTTGTTTTATCAAGTTGAGGAAAGAAAAAGAATTTGCTGATTTGCGACAAGGGGAGATGAGGGTTCTTGAATTTGTAGCTAGAATTGCATCTTATCCGGTATCGACTAAGGAAATAAGGTTTGAAATAGTAGAGGATTGCTTTACGGGTATCGCGAAAGGATAATAGCTTGTGATTTCCAGAGCATGGACCAATTGATAGATAAGGCCCTGTTTGTGAACTTGCTAAGAGGCATGGAAGAGTCAAAGAATTCTGAAAAGAGGAGGTTTGATTCTAAAGGAAAATCCCGAAACAATAAGAGGAATAAGTTCTAAAATACTAACGAGGGAGGAAATTCTAAGAATCCGCACTCTATAAAAACCAAAGGTGTGAAATCTGAGCCAAAGGTGTGTTGTAGGTGTGGATTACTTGGACATCGTAGAGATCAATGTTGGACTAAGGAAGAAAATTTTAAAAAGGCTGATCTTAGGAACATTTAAGAGATTGGGTAATCCTCAGTATGTTTTAAGTGTGGAAATCCTGATCATTGGGCTAGAGACTGTCCACATAAAGGAAGTAACAATAGAGTTGCTGCTACTACTTCACAAGGTAGGAAGAATGAACCTACTAATCAGGGCCGTGGTAAGCACGTAGCCCAACCACAATCTCAGGGTGGTAGGAAATATGTGATGAAGGGAAAAACACTGAGAAGAACGATCAAAATGCCTGACAAAATGCCTTACGTTGCCCGCACTGGTGCAGAAGCCCCTTGTGCGTCGCCCACAGTGGCGCACAAGGCAGTCCCTTCCTAAACTGGTTTACAGCCTTTCTACATATGCATGAATTTTGACCTGTTTTTACAAAAACATTGTGAAATTTTTATTTTCTAGCAAAACCATATTTCTTTAGTGCTAAGGAGAACAAAACTGTTTTCTGAAAACAAGGTGTTTCCCCATAGAAGTCTTAAATGCTAAAGTTGACTTGTTACCCCAAGATGTGTAAAAATGGTTAAACTTTTGTGTCTAAATAAGGTCAATTTTCATTCTTTGATGATACATGCCTATGTGCGTTCCCCTATGTGAAAAACGCTTTGATTACATATTCAAAATATTCACTCAAAATTTCTTTAGTGCTATGGAGACCAAAACCACGCTTTTAACTCTAGAAGGTTTTATGTGCTTATTTTCATTATGTGTCTCAAAATCATTTTCAAACTATAGGAAGACTTATATCATCACATACGCACTTCACCATACAAGTGCTCTATTCTTCTATCATGCCTCACCATGTAGGCATTCCATCATATATGTGTTCCCCCGTGCATACACATACCTAATCATTCATGTGCTTCGCTATGCAATCACCTCACACTTCTTTGCATGCCTCGCTAGTAGGCATCCCCTCATTATCATACTATCCTTTTCAATCACTTCATTGCATGCTTCGCCATTAGGCGTTCCCTCATTGTGTTGCTTCCCTATGCAAGCACTTCCACTTGTTATTGTATGTGCCAATATGTGATTACTTGAAATCTTGACGTGTGCTCTAGTCGTTTCATGTTGCTTGACATTTCTCCCAAAAGGTTTTGAAACTTCTAAAAAAATAATAATAACTTGTGCCATTGAAACTTACTATTTCAATGCTAGACCTTAGAACTCACATTCAAACGTGTCCTACTATATTGGTGCAACAAGTCACTATTCCTAGTGCACACAGACATGTCAATTCCATAACCATCCACAAAGTGTCTCGTTCAATTCCTACTAAGCATCATAATGCAGTCGTTGGTAGACAAACTAGACCTCAACATGCAAAAAATAGATGCTATCGATGCAAGCGTAGTCGCAATTGAAACAAAGACAAAAGAGGATCACAAACAATCCTCCTCTAATCCCATTCTGGGCAAAATTGAGCAAATGGAGAAAAT